>JASGAU010410465.1:0-12188 GCA_030220045.1 Australoheros facetus | reverse complement strand
GAATGGAAAAACAGTATTGCACTATGTTTTGTCAAGACTAAGATATGCCATTACCTAAGAAAGCATGTTAGTTTACCTACATGAGTTTAGCTAATAGCCAAATAATTGTAACCATTGAAATTCCATGAAATTTCAACTTTGACAGATTTAAAAGAAGCTCCTAAAACAACAAATTTTTATCGTCTTATTTATAGATGATAAAATATACTATATTTTATACTATATAAAAGTGTATAAGCATATACTGTATGCCCCATATCGCATATTGCATTGCATTTCTTTATTGGATGAAAATATAGTCATGATAACATCACTTATATATCTGGAGGTATTAAAGAGATAGTAAAGAATTTCTGAATAGGAGAGTTGCTACTCTGAGAACGTCCAGTTTCATAGGGGGAGTAGAATGAATTTGGAGCTTTAGCCCAAACATCTTGTAACTCATAGAAAGAGTAACAAAAAAAAAAAGGTGTACTTTTATGTATTTATTTATGTACTGTCTGTTAGAAGGAGATGATGGAGCTTATGTCTGAAAAAAAATTCTTTTGCCTCACATCATAAAATCTCTTGCTCTCTAACACTGACTTTAAAAGACTCAAAACCCATTTTCCTTGGTTCATGTGTGACCACATGAGCTACTGCACTTCAGTCATAGTCTACATGGTCCAAGAATGGAGGTCACCCTCAAAGCTCAGTACAAAGAGGGGACTGATCCTGTGGTGTTGACTTTAACATAATGTCCTGATTCCCCTCCACAGTGTTCAGAGAGTCCTGAACAATGTATCTGAAGTGAAGTTCTCTCAGCAGGTGGAGGTTCAAACGGGTCCCAAACCAGAGGCACCTCGGGAGGGATCGTATGGCTGCTGCCGTTAGGCCTGGCCAAAGTTTGACCCGTACTAAAAAACAGGCCTGTTCCAGACCATTTCTGCTAACCCCCTGCTAAAACAACACCAGGGAAAGTGTGCGGCAGTATAGGTATAGCTTTGGGTGTAAATGATGTGTGTGTGTGTGTGTGTGTGTGTGTGTGTGTGTGTGTGTGTATCCATAGTGAAAAAGGGCAGGTGTATATGCAGCTGAAAACACTGACCCAGACTTGGGTAAACACACAAATGACAACCTCATGGGTTTGCTTCTTTGAACTGATGTGACATGCAGCTGAATGTGTCAGTGCATGAACATATGACCCATATGTGTGAAGCATTCTTCATGTGAGGTCAAATGTAGGTATATTTATATAGCGCTGCATCAAAGTGCAGTGTTCAAGTTGTCTTTTACGATTGAAGTTAATTATTAGGGGTTTTATTATAAACACATATTTTAAAGTGGAGTGAGGAAGACAACTCATTGATTATTTTATCTCTTTTTGCTCCTTTCTTATATGCTCCTAAATCTAAGAAGGTGCAAGTTTACTTTTTAGTTATTTAAGAATCCAATTTATTTTTTACACATCTGTACTTCAGTTTTACTTTTAGGCATTATACATACACATATGCATATATATGCATATATATATATATATATATATATATATAAAAAGAAAAGTAAAACACTGACAATAGGGACTAGTGAGCATCTTAACAGGCGTTGATGGCCACCAACTGATAGGCCCCACCCTTTGGTCAGTGAGTGATGGGCCAAACTTGACCTTCTCTCTGAATGGCAAGGGGTATGTGGCTGAGGGATTGAAAACATCCTCTCAGAATGATGGCTGTTTCAGGGGCTGCAGACATGGGAAACATGGCCTGCCAGTCACACGCACTCTGTGGTATCATAAAAGAGCCAAGAGTGGCATGCCAGATATGTCACCCATGCGCCAGACCGACTTCATAGGCCAAGCTGAACCAGCAGGACGCCACTGGTCACTAACTTCAACAGACAGACATGGGATGTGTTTACAAATAGAAAACGCTAAGCATCAGTTGAATATTACAATACTATACACTGAAGCTGATTTTGCCTCATGGATTTCTATCCAATAGGCAGGAAAAAATCTGTTCCATGTCTGGTAACTGAAAAAAAGACAGAAAAACATGCATACCGTATATTCACATGAATTCAGGAAGCTATTCTCTTTAAGGAACTATGAGAAAAGACATGCAAATGTATCTTTGAGCATTTGATTGCTCAAGTTATATGTCTTTTTAGCTTGTCAGAGGTAAAGTTACTAAATATTTCTGTGCTCACATAGGAAGTAAATGGGTCTAATAAGTTTACATGCATACACAGACTAAAAACAGGAAAAAGAAAAAGGAAAAAGTAGTTATTAAGCTATTCTCAATGCATGGATTTCTATTGAGGATCCAGTGTAAGCACTTTTCTGTGATTTTAGGAGGTACATTAAAAAAAGAAAGGGAGCGAGAAAGGGAGAGACAACAGTGAGTGCCTCTGATTGTAATTGACAAAGAGACCTTTTTGGGGATATGGGGGTGGGTTTATGTGGGCTGGATGTTTGATTTGCTGTTGATTTCTAGAGTCCCCCAATTTAAATCAGCAACACAAACTCTAAAAGGCATCTAGAGGTGATTTGCTTCTTTTTTTTCCTTCTTCTTCTTCTTCTGGAACCATGAGGCTTGGGTCGAAAGTGTTTGAAGTAACATTTTTCTTCTGGAATTATGACCTTATATTTAGGTGTAAAAATTTGTATTACATTCAAAAGGTGTGCTATGTGGTAAAGTAGTCAATCACTGCTGATTACAGGCGGTTATGCCCCAACATCTCAAGAAGGCCTTCCACCTTCTCCCTTCACTTTTCAGGTAATAATGGGGATCACAGCTGATCAAACAGTGGCTGAGCTTGGTAGTGACCTAACAGGTAAAGTGACATGTGAAAGTGTGTCACCAAGAATGCCAGTGAGTTCTCTCGCTGTAGAAACAGGTGGAGCAACGTGAGCCGTGTAGTCCAAGCGAATAAAGAAAGCCACATGTGACTTGGGGAACTCGGTTGAGGTTGCCACATATCATGTTAAAGGGAACATCTCTTGATAGTCATGCTTGAGAAATGACATGAGAAAATGATGCGCACCCAGGTGGTCAAATGTTCTTTTTTGTCTCTCAGCAGACAACCAGTGCTGCTTTGTTGCTGTTCATCACTTTGAAGGAGGACCCATGGTGGGTGTTTACGGTTCCTCGCTTCCTCTTGGTACCGCATGCTTCCATGCTCCCCTCACCAAACAAGCAGGAGCTTTTGTTGTAGGAGCGGAAGTGGAAACTTGTAAGCGCTTATAATATATGGTGTGAATATATGGGGGGTGAGTAATAAACCATACATCCATTCAACTTAAGCTACTTGGTGGCCAGATTCCCTCACATTCTCCACACTTCTCATGAGGACCCCATATTGGCACCTATTTAAACAATGCAATAAAAAAAAAGCTCACGTCATTGTATGAAAGTTATATTATATATATACAGTTGTAATACTATTGGGCCCACAGGCTAGAACATATTGTTACCAGTCATTAGGCCCAGATTAATACTTGAATACATATACATAAAACCCAACAGAATGATATTGCTCTGACTTGGCATCCATAAATTGTGGAGATATAGTGTCGCCAGATAGAAGGCATATGGCCATGGTAGGACACTGCTCCTTGTAATTGAGCAGCAGAGCAAGCAGTCCATAAAGATGCCAAGACATAGTTAAATATTTATGTAGATGAATGGAGTAATAAATAAATGGTTAAATGAATAATGGCTTGACTAACGTGATCGCAATAGATAAGTCATGTTTTATTCAGGACCTCTAACCCGTTTAGAGAGAAAAGAAGATGTTATTCTAATGAGTCGTTTGTTTAAATTGCCTCTGAGTGGGGATGGTAAGTTTAAATAATCTTAATAAAATGCAGGTATGCAGGGTTATTCTACAAAGGTGTCTTCAGAGATCTGAGGCAATATTTCATTGTTTTAAATCAAATGCGGTTTCCAAAGACGATGCAAAAAAGATTATGCTGTTAAATCTAAGTTAATCAGCACTGGAATAATACTTTCACTCTCATCTGTGTAACAAAACCATATCTTCCCTTTACACACAGATAAAAGTCGCCCTGTGCTTTTCTTCTACTGGGGATATTGTATGTCTATGGACTCCCCACTGAGCTTGACCAGATTGCTGTTTAGGTATGCCCTCTACAGGCTACATGGGGAACTGAGATCACTGTCTTCTGATGTCATATTTTTAAAACCAGTATGAACAGACATACTGATAATTAAAAGAAAATATTTGGATATTTTACTTTAAAAAAATACACTTTATTCCTAGAATTTAACAATTCATTTGTTTTGTTGTTTATTCTCCTGCATTTAGACAACTGAAAGTGGACAGTGCTGTTGCTTTAGCACATCCAGAACCTCCGAGATGCTTTCTTGAGTGGACACAAGGGAAAAACTGTCAACAACACTGACACAGATTCCCACTGTGAAGTCAGGACTGCATAAGACGTGAAGCTGTCCACAGCATGCCGTCAGGATTTCCCTCTTTGTCCTTCAGATTTTTCTCTTCTCCATCTGGATGAAAAACGATGCCATTACACTATTTAATAGCCACAAATGTAGTCATTCATAACCAACCACTGTTGATCATTTTCATCCTGAGCAGATCCACATTAGTCCAGTTACAATAATATGTATGCTTTATGGTAAATATATTGCACTGTATATTTAAATGTTATTTTTATAGTGATGAGACAGAAATTAATTTAGTAAATGTAATGATTTATGAATGCAAATTTTGCTACTGAATAATGTCCAGAATATTAGTTATCTTATTTGGCATGTTGCTTGTGACCACCTTAAATCTTCCTGGGAGCCTTGCTTTCCTTTGACAGGCCACATTTTGAGACGCCTCTTTGAAGCCTGCTACTGTAAATAAAAGTATTTACACAGATGCCAAGGAAACCATTAGCAATTAGTTTAGTTTTACTTTCAAAAATCCAGGAAATGCACTTTTTCGGCAAAATTAGGCAAAAGAAAGATGAAGAACAAACATAAAACCAGCATGATTTCATGATCTGTCTGCAGAAACTGCATGATGTTTTGGTTTTTGAAAATCATTTTCAGGGGACATTGTTTGTGTTCATGTGCTTATTGCTGTGCCTTCATAAGTATGTGTATTTGACTGCATATAACCAAGCGTGTGTATTTGTCTAGCCTTTGAAGGCACTGCCTTCCCCTGTGTGTCTTTATTGTGGGGCAGCTGAGGCCCTGCCTGTAGCTCTGTCCAGCAAAGAGACTCAGACACCAGCTGCATTCACCGTCACAAACCTCCACTGGCCTTTGATGTCTGCTCTGCTGCCCAGCCCCTGACCACAGAAACACAGTGTATCCACCAACCATCTTGAGTAAAAAAGACAGAAACACCTCACTCCTATTTACATGTTTTTATTATCTAACGGGAGAGGAGAAGTTGTTTGATATCCATGGACAAAAAAACAAGCTGTTCGGGTCTGGGCACTCTGGGGTGTCGGACTGATTGACTGCATGGGCAAAGTTCCCAGGGTCTGTCTTTGTGTCCGACTGCTTTTCAAACAGCCTCGGGCTTGAGAGAGTTTTGCCTTGGGCAGAAAAATGATAAATTAGAATTACATTTTACCAAATCAGAGTGTCTAGGTTTGGACTAGAAAGGTGCAAGAATGAAATGAGATAGGCTTTTATCATGTGGAATCAAAGTACAATCACGTTGACGTGAATGCAGTTGTCCTATGAATATGCAAAAGAAGAAACGGGGCTTCCCGCTGCTGTGTTGATGCAATTGATAGAGCGCTATTTGGTTTGTAGTTTACATTTTTGCATATTAGCATTGAGATGCACAGCTTAAGACACTAAACTGAGGTATACTTGATGAGGTGCATTTTGCCTACTGAATGAAATTTCCATGAGTAAGACCAATTATGTGTTTGTACATGTTTTAATTAGTATGAATGCTATCAGCTGATTAGAATCTATTAGAATCTATTGTGAAATGCACCTTAGCAAAGAATACATCAGATTAAAAGTTTAAACAGTGAAGTTAAAGTCAGATTAGTATCCTCACACTGCTGTCACTGCAGTATATTTTCTAATTCAAGTGCTCAAACTGGGGCATACCAGCCTCTCCCCTCTGTAGTTAGCAACTCAGAGTACAGACTCTTCTTTAAGACAGCGAGGTGAATACAGAGTTGTCCAGTCTGTGCCAGGGATATGGCCTGTGATGAGTAGAGTTTATGGGGGAAATATATAAAGATATAAGAAAAGAAAAGAAAAAAATAAGAATAGAGAGGGGGAAAAAAAATCAGAGATAAAGCAAAATGTATTTTTCCTATTGTCTTTTGTGCTTTCATAGCAGAAGCTTTACAGACAATGTTTGCATCATTACCCCTCAAAAATTTTCTAAGCAGTGGCATTTCCATGAAAGGCTAGACAGATGACACGGCATCCGGTATACCCCCGGATGGTGCCTTGTTTCACGATCGTTGTTAGCCTTAAAGCCCCTGCGCAAGCATCTCACAAATACCTAATGGTCTTTATCATAAATATCAGTACTGCAAAGGTTATAGTTAGATAGATATGTCCCTGTGCTCCATTTAGTTGCATAGCAGACACTTTTGACTGATGCTGCTTTCAAATAGCTAGAAGCACATTGATAGAGGAGGCTTAGAGCTAAATAACAAGTAGGTTACTCTTGGGGTAATCTTAATGCAGGTGAAATATCTGCTCTTGTGTAAAGGTTATCTCAATATAACTTCTACATTGTTTTCTCAAATCTCAGCAACATCCTCAGTTAAACTAATGGAAGACCTTGCCATTTTACAATAGCATGACTTAGAGGCAGAACAGTGAACCCAGAAAACGGTGTGCATCAATGCACAACCGACACCAAGAATCTGCAGCTTTCTCCTCTGTACTGGGAGCACTGGAGACAGGCTATAAAGGCTATTACAGTTTTGACTAATAGTTTACTTGACTGAATTATAATCACATGATAATATCTATTGACCATCATTGATTTGCTATTAGAAGACTAGTTTGACCTTGATTTATGGTAGCAGACCTGTCGAGTTCAAGGCCATAAAGGGATCATTGACAAGCAACTATAGCCCTCAGTAACATGCCCCTAAGGTCCCCTTCAGCAGCAGATCAATACCTGACCTCTATAACCATTATTTACCAGCAATAGCTTTTCAGCTTTTTCTAAAAATGATGTACAGTATCTGTCTGAGGGGAAAATGGAAACATTGTTCTTAACCTTGTGCTAATAGGCTTTTGCTGTGACTGATGTATAGAAGTAAAAAAAAAAAAAAAATCTAAAATGAAGACCTTGGTGTAAACTTTCTAAATGTCTTAATTTCATACTACTGCCAGGCCGTTTCCATTTTTTAAAAATTGTTATTACTTTATGTGAAAGAGATAAGGAAATATGTCTAGATATCTCTAAAGTAAGTATGTATTGTTTGAAAAATGTTTCTAAATCTTTTTGGAGTATTTAAAGAATCATTTTGTTGATTTAAGAAAACCATCAGTTGTCTGTGTTGTGTTTTCAAATTGTTCCTCTGTGCCACAGAGACATAGTACACCAAACTGAGCAACACCACACAAAAAGACAAGATTCCTCTTTCCAAAAGGTGTTTATGTCTGCAAAGTAGTTTCTGGAGTGTGAACGTGTGACGTGTAAGATCACTGCTACTTATCTGTGGGACCTTTTCTAAATAAACCGCAGTGCAAAAATCTTTGTTAACGATGACACATCACCCCAGTCAAAGTTCAGTGATGTGATGGTATTTTTTAATTTTTTATTTTTTTTACTAATGAGCTCTAAAATATAGACAAATATATCAAATCACACTTTCTAAACACAGGTAATAGAGTACTTGATAGCAGGATCAATCAGTTGTTAGTTTTGGTCTATATATACACATATATAGACTAACACCAAAGTTGTCTTTTAATAATAGCTTAGGTGTGTTTGCAGTGGGTTTACATTCATGCCATAATATGCGAGTCAGTAGAGTGCACTTGGTAATAGAAGCAACGGTAGCTCCCCATTAAGAAGGACCTTGGGGGACAGAGTATCTCTCACAGAGTGACCTTTATTATGAACAGTGCCAATGGGTCATTGGATGTGACACATATGTATTAGGCTGATTAGGAGCACAGCCTTGACCGGGGTCTGCAGGTGTCCAGCAGCACGACACCAGCAGCCTTTCTCTGTCCGAATTAAGAGGAAATAGTGAAGGCATGTGACCTTTTCAGTTAGGAAAGAACTTCACTTTACAAGCCATCCCATCTGAAGAAAAGCAAATCTATTCTGTAGTATTTCTTTGTGACATGAGCAAAATGCCCATTTTTCATTAGTTATACTAAAAAGAAAAACAAAGGCAATGATGCTGCTTAGATTGCACTTCAATGCACTTTATGGTTGATTTTGTAAAGGAATATTTTTTTCTACTATGCAATCTTCCAACTTTTCTGAAAGGTTATAGTGCACGGTTACATGTCTGCATGCAGCGTGTGTCTGTCGGTCAACAGAATCCACTCAGACAGGTGATGTGGGTGAGTAATCCATTATAAGGATACAGAATCCCTTCCTCAGCAGTGCACAGTTTGAGTGCACACAGCAAGACCTTGATGGGCCCCAGAGCCAGGGCCTGTCAAGCCAGGAGGCAGAGTGATGGAGAGCCCCCACCATGGTGCACTGGACCCTGGCTTTCACCCACGCACTGCCACTGAGGCTGCGCACTCAGGGGCCTATGGTCACTGCAACACAATCCAGATGTACTCTACTGTGTGTGCAGGTATGCACGCGTTGGGTGTACGTGCACATGTTCTTCTCACTAAGAGTATGGGAGTGTGCCAACAAAGGGTCAATGCAGATTGAGATATTTCCTGCCAGTCTCCTGTCTGTCTGTCTCAAGGGCTTGGGATATTTCCATTATTGAAGGAAAATTCACTCAAATCCCTCAACCTTGTCAGCCAATGACATGCAGTCCCAGAGGACATTGGGCTTTAACTCTGAGGGACATTAATGAAAAGGCTACCAGCTCCCTGAGGAAACACTGCACCACAGCACATAGTGCTGCACCAGATAATGGCCAAGAAGAGACACTAAAAAGCAGAGGTGTTGCTTATATGGAAACTTATAAAAAAATATGAGTATTTTTTTCAAGCATTGATCTGGTATAAAAACTATGACATTCACTAGATAATAACTCTTGACAAAGTGTTGGACAGACAGCTATGAAAACTTTGTTTATGCAGACAGAATCTAGACAGAAAACCAATGCCCCTCCTGTGGTGACCATGGTTATTGTCAAATCATTAATCATTAAACACAGAAGTTTGTTCTAGTTATGTGTATCTTTCTTTGTGTGTTTTCCTTTATACACTTACAGTTCTGTGTCTGTGTACATAGCTGTCATACAAAATATACTTCCTGAATGTTTGGTTATATGGTAAATGACTTTAAATTTGTAATACAGCAACACCATGGTGAGCAATAATGCAGTTTTTATTATAAATCAGATCTTACAGGAGTTATTAAAGCAAACTTCACTAATTGGCACAATGATTTAAAAAAAAAAAGTGCATGTGATTTCTTCTCACCCAACTGCAGTGAATAAAGACATTCTGTGTTGTTATGAAACTGAATCAATAATGTAGAGCACTGCTGTGTCTTTATTGCCTATCTGGGGAGCTACCGATTCATTAAAAAAAAAAAAAAATACAATATGGGGTTTGATTGCCCGGGGGTTTGGGTTTTTGAAATTAGAAAAGAAAAAGAAAAAAAAAACGTCATCAAAGTCTTCTGTAAATATGTCTGTTAATTTATTGATGCATTTATCTACAATAATGATTCATTAAAGAGTAAAAGTATGAAGTTATTAAGAAGCAATTCTTAGTTGCTGACACACTGCAAATCGCAGAATTGCCTGCATCAAAATATGACAAAAGGTATGAAAAACTGTATCATTATCAAAGCTGTGCAGCAGATTATGTGATACATTGGCATTACTTAAAAAAAATAGAAAACATAAATAAATTTACACCCTAGCACCGTGTCATGATATGCATTTGTGTGCGTTTTTTGATATGGTTGGAGGGAGTGTGCGTCTGTGTGAACCCTGCCAGCCTGAAAATCAGTTTGGGCTGTGAAATCCCTGTCAGTGCCCAGGGCTTAGGCATTCTGATCTGCTTGGGAAAGCTGCTACACTAATATATGGCATTAAGCCGGAACGGTCACATTGTCTCACTGTACATGTTCTATTCATTTTTCATACTTCTTTGTGCAACAGTCTAGTGTGTGAATACCTGCACATCTTTGGACTGAAACATAGAAATAAAAACAAACTTGTGAAAAGGGCTAAAGACGTGGTTCTTTCACTAAGACATTCTAAAATAGCTTGGATTAAATTATTGATAAGCCTCAGAAGGAGCGATAAATATGGATTGTGGTGACATTTCAAGCAGGCTATTGTCTTTAATTAGTACCGCAGGAGGCTTCTATCAAATATATTAGTCATTATTTTATTTAAATGGATTAAAGTACCCATGGTGCTTTGGCCTCACTGTGTGCACCACACTGAACATGGGAGAGTGAAAGAATAGGATTGTCCGAGGAGATAAGTAAGAAAATAATTACAAAGCATGTTCAAGGTTAAGACTACAAGACCATCTCAAAGGAGCTTGGTGTTCCTGTGACCACAGCTGGTAATATTCTCAGAAAGGAAAGTCTGAATGGTGGGAAAAGAACCAAGAAAACTTCAGAATAGATACAAAGCTGACAAATTGACAGTATCCAGTTGCACCATTTGTTGTTTTCTGAATGAAAGTCAGCTCCAATGAACTCCTTACTTTTAAAAGAGAAATAAAAAAAAATAAAATAGAATTTGCTAACATGTATGCTGACAAGCAACAATGCTTCTGGGAGGATGTCCTTTGGACAGATGAAGTTAATTAGAGCTTTTTGAGAAGTCACATGAGCTCCGTGCTCACAAAACAAAACAAAACAAAATAAAAAAATGAAGCTTTCAAACAAAATCACACCATGCCCGCTGTGAAGCATGGAGGAGGCTTGGTGTCATAGCGCTGCTTGCTGCATCTGGCACAGGCTGCTTTAACTCTGTTTGGGGGTCCAATGAAATCAAAAGATAATTAAGGCATTCTGGAGCAAACCGTAGTGCCCTGACTACACTGACTGCATGCCTGGGAGCTTTAGCTCAGTCACAGGTCACGGCCATTTCTGGGAGGATAATGATCCAAATCATACATAAACAATAGATAAGAAACAAAACATAAGGCCATTCTGATCTTAATCCAAATGAATAACAATGGACAAAACTAAAACTTGGAGTGAGGAAAATCAGAGAGAATTGGGGCAGCTTGGCCACGAAGAGCTAAATTATAAGTCTAATGGTGTCTGTAGAGATTTCCTCAAAGGAAGGTTCCTGAATATGAGGTTTAGAATAGTAGTGTTTTTGTGTTTCCTTTGTAGTATTGTTTTAAAAAACATTACGCTTAAAATCAAAAGCAACAAATCATTTTGGCTAAATATGGAAGCGTGATTACGTCTGTCAGTTTAAGCTCATATCGGGAAAAATTTGTGTTCTGTCGCATCTATTTTTAGGCAGAAAGGAACGGATCATTTCAGCCAAATCTGTGAAATCCTGCTTGGATTTAACTGGTTTTCTTTTAACATGACTAGAAAAAATATATATTTATATGTAAAAAAAATATATAAAATTTACATTGTGGGGTATTATAGAAGCACATCGTGGAAAGCTTAATACATAAAAATGCCGCCTGTTAGTTGTTAGGTTTACAAGCAGATGTTCTGGTGATTAGCTGACTATCTTAACATGACAAAAATGAGAGTCGCTTCAGCTCTCATGTACTCCTTTGAAGTTATTTGTACTTACTCTGAAGTTATTTGAAGGGGTGTTTTCCTTGCTTTTAGCTGACAAACAAAGGTGTTTTAATTGTTGTACAGCGCTTTGTGACTTTTATGACTGTGAAAAGCACTACATACTAGGGCTGCATAAAACGATTATTTTAGTAATCGAGTATTCTATCGATTATTCCATCGATTTATCGGATAAGAAATACTTTTTTTTATTAATAGTTTATCTGCATA
This sequence comes from Australoheros facetus, assembly GCA_030220045.1. Taxonomy (NCBI): domain Eukaryota; kingdom Metazoa; phylum Chordata; class Actinopteri; order Cichliformes; family Cichlidae; genus Australoheros; species Australoheros facetus. The sequence continues at coordinate 86 of JASGAU010410465.1, read as the reverse complement.
TTTTAACTTCCATACTGCAGTTTTTCGCCTGTGAACAAACAGCGGTGGATGGAGCAGCTACAAAGTTCTCTTTTCTTCACCTTAAC
>JASGAU010410461.1:0-21853 GCA_030220045.1 Australoheros facetus | reverse complement strand
TTTTGAATAAAAATTTGGTGGTGAAAAATGTTTTTTGTGCTAATTTAAGAGCAGTTTGTATTCCCGGTCAAAATTGACCGGGAACACTAAAGTAAGGGGGGGGGAGGTGAACATAACCGGAGGGTGGACCAAAATCAACCCTCTAACTTCAGGCCGATTTCTAAGCTTTTTATCAAAAGTTTTAGAGAAGGTGGTACTTATACAGCTACAATCCTATCTTGATTCAAATGGCATCTCCGAGAAATTCCAGTCTGGTTTCAAATTGCAGCACAGTACTGAAACAGCTCTGGTAAGAGTTTTTAATGACTTACTTTTATCTCTTGACACCGGAAAATGTGCCGTACTGTGCTGCTTGATCTGTCAGCAGCCTTTGATACTGTTGACCACAGTATCCTTATCTCATGCCTAGAATCATGTATGGGCATTAGAAGAACTGCCCTGAAATGGTTTCAGTCCTATTTATCTAACAGGAGTTTCTCTGTTCAGTCAGGCCAGTATTCATCTGCTGTATCTCCGTTTAAACGTGATGTTCCCCAGGGCTCTTTACTAGGCCCCATTCTTTTTTCTATATACATGCTCCCTCTAGGTTCTATTATTGAAAAACATAACATTTCTTTTCATTGCTTTGTGGATGATTTACAGATTTATCTCACCCTTCAACCTAACAATCATTCATCTTTGATTACCTTAGTGGATTGTTTAAGGGATGTTCATTAATGGCTGCAGTCTAACTTTCTTAAATTAAACAAAAATAAAACAGATTCTCCTATTTGGTCACACTCACATTTTGGATGGTTATGATAGTGCCTTAGGCCTCTTATCCTCCTTTGTGCACCCATCTTCTAGAAACCTTGGCACCATTTTTAATACTGCTCTGAAATTTGATAAACAGATTAGTTCGGTAGTCAAGATATGTTTCTTTCATTTAAGACTTTTAAGTAAAATAAAGGGATATCTCCCGCCACTGGACCTGGAGAGAGCAATTCATGCCTTCATCGCCAGTCATCTGGACTATTGCAACTCGCTTTATGTGGGATGTGAACAGCGTCTTTCCAATCGCCTACAACTAGTTCAAAATGCAGCAGCACGGCTGTTGACAGGCACTAAATGGCGTGATCACATTTTGCCCATTTTAGCCTCTCTACATTGGCTTCTTATTTCTTTTTGAATCCAGTTTAAAATACTCTTTCTGGTTTTTAAGAGTCTAAACAGATTACCGCCTCTTTATTTAACTGAATTGTTGAGGCCCTACATCCCGATTAGAGAACTGAGGTCCTCCGATCAAAAGCTATTGACCAGATATAAATTTAATTTGAAGAGTAGAGGGGATAGAGCCTTTGCCATGGTTGCCCCTAAACTCTGGAATGACCTTCCTCTCCACATAAGAGAAGTTCATTCCCCTACCACTTTTTAAAAAAATCTCGTAAAACTTATTTATGTGCATGTGCATTTCAGACTCGTTGATAGATCTTCTTGGCATTACTATTATGGTCCATTGTGTATTGCATTGTTTATGGTTTTATTGTGTTTTTATTTTTGTTTTATGTTCTTATGTTCTTATTTGTTGTTTCATGCCTTGTGAAGCACTTTGGTCAACGGCTTTTGTTGTAATGTGCTATACAAATAAATTGATTGATTGATTAGGATCTGTGGTCCCAGCTCTTCAGTTCTCTTGGGGTGGCTGCGGGCAGCCTGGGTTTCCTGAGTCATTCTGTCTGTCTCTGGCTCCAGGGATGGTAGTAGTTGTGGCTTCTCACCCTCATTATAAAGTATGTTTCATGACACACACACGCAACAGAATAAGAGTATGTATTTGTTGGTTGTTGCTGCCAGACAACAGGTTTTAAACAGAAGTACTGGGGGTTGATAATCAGCCACTTTGGCCTTAATGAAATAGCCAACAGGTGCACTAGAGGGACAACAATGAGATAACCCCAAAACAGGAATGGTTTTACAGGTGGAGGCCACTGATTTTGTTTTTCCTCCCTTATCTTTTCTATTTTTCCCTTGTTTTGCATTTGTCTTGGGTCACTGTCACTACTGGTAGCATGCTGTGATACCTGGACCCTGCAGAGGTTTCACGGGTATCCCAAATCCTCCAGAATGGTATTTCAACACATGCCATTGCCAGAAGATTTGCTGTGTCTCCCAGCAGTCTCAAGAGCATGGAGGAGAATCGAGGAGACGGGCAATTACTCTAGGAGAGTTGGTCTGGGCCATAGAAGGTCCTTAACCCATCAGCTGGACAAGTATCTGCTCCTTTGTGCAAGGACGAATAGGATGAGAACTGCAGAGCTACAAAATGACCTCCAGGAGGCCAGCACCATGGAGCCCAATTGGCATTTGCCATAGAACACACAATATTAGCAAGTCCACCACTGGTGCCCTGTGCTTTTCACAGATGAGAGTAGGTTTACCCTAAACACACATGTGAAAGGGTCAGGAGAGGCTGTGGAGAATGTTACACTGCCTGCAAAATCACTCAGCATAACCAGTTTCGTGGTGGGTCAGCAATGGTCTGGAGAGGCATATCCATGGATGGATGCATAGACCTCTACAGGCTAGGCAACGGCACCCTGACTGCCATTAGGTAAAATCCTTGGACCCACTGTCAGACCCTCCTGGTGCACGACAATACCCGGTATCATGTGGTGAGAGTATGCAGGCATTTCCTGGAGGATGAAGGAATTGACACAACTGACACTGACATAAATCCAACACCTCTGGGACATTGTTTAATGTGTAATATTCCTTTAAAGGGTGGAAGAATTGCATTGCATACATCTTTAAAGCCTGAAAATACCAAGAACCGGGTGAACAATTTTGGATTTATTTTTGAATGTTCTGCAATACACAGGGTAAAAAGTATACATACAGACTCAGATATATACATACACCCCCACTGATATTTGGTTAAGTGTCCTTTAGCAAGTTGCATCCCTACCAGACTTTTTCTTATAGGGCCAGGCAAGTTTGGAGTTTTCCATTAAATAAAATCAGACTGCATTTTGTATCTATCGTAGTTAGCTTTGTCTAATATTAAAATTTGAAACATGTGTAACAAATATGCAAAAAACAAAAAGAAAGAAATCACATGCTGAGGATTGTTTTCTTTTTCTTTTTTTAAACTCAAGGCCTTAGCTCAAAGCAGCAGTGGCCTGTTTGATCATAGGCAGATCTCCAGCGTCTAATGACAGAAATGTCACTGCTCATGGAAGCAGCTTCAGGAGAGACAAGTTCGATACACTGAGGAGCTATTTACACATAAGATAATCCCTGCCTCTAATCCCTGTACACTGATAACAAAGCCGCTATCTTAATTACCATCACCCTCTGTGTGCTATTCAAACACTGATTCATTATACCTGCCTTTCCAAGTCACTGGGTGAAGCAGAGCATTTGGGTCTTTTATTAAGCTGCTCACATCCCTGCCTGTCATTCACACCTGTGCAGCATTCCTAATTGAAATCAGTAATAATTTAAGTGCAGATAGGAAGAGCTTTTACTTATTTCTTATCCTACCTTACCATCATTTTCATTTGCTTTTTGTTAATTCACATTTAATACAGCCGACTGGAAAGAGTCCCTTTCTTTTGAATTGTTGTTATTGGACGTTTCTGTCTTATTTCCCATGATTCTGCCACTGTGCCTTCTGTCTCACTCCTCAGGTCCTTGCAGACACCGTCTCTCATCTGGTTGTTGATAAGTTCAGCAAACTAACAGATAACTTCATGTCTCCACACGCTCGAAGAAAAGTCTTGGCAGGTGTTGTCATGACAACAGGTATTATTTGTTTTTAACGCTGAATAATCACAATTACATTTCAGGGTTTCTATTCAAAGACAGTTTACAAAATAGACTGATACCTACAAGGGTATCAGAAACACAGTTTTAGCTTACACAGTTCACTGATTCACTAAAGCTACTAGCTGCTGACTTCCTCTTGGATGGAAGCAGAGGAGGTGAGGAGAGAGGCTGTCAGCTGGAGGTTGAGAGGCTGCTGCCATCCAATCAGCCAATCTGAACTCGGGAACTTCTTCAAACCAGCTAATCAGCAGTTTCCACCTGTCTCAACGGCCAACACACACACACACACTCTAATGGGAGGAGCCAAGAATGTAAGCAAACATGGCATACGGTCATGGAACATAACAGAAAAAACTGTTGGATATAATGGTGGATGGTCTGCATCTACTGTACTGTTTGTGTACATGGTCTATAAAAATTGATAATCTAGTGAGTAAAATGGGTAGAGCTCTGTGAGCGGTGGAAAAAGTTACAAAATAAATCAAAACAAGATATTTTGAATGCATTAGTTCAGTCAAAGCTTGATTGTTGTTTTGTGGTCTGGGTCTTATTCCAGGAAGCAGGTTTAGCTAACAACTAACTCTAAAATGAGGAAACTGTTCCAGAAAGAGCACTAGCTACAACTCTGAGTCAGTTACCATGGTAACAGACTCTGTGAACCTAACCTGTTCTCTCGCAGGTTTAATCTCTCTGACTCCGCCCCTCCTGCTGCACCTGAACCACCTGTCTGACACTCCCATTCATTTCCTCCTTCATAAAGTGGCTGTCAGAGCGTCAGAGGAGCGAATTCATCTGCAGACGTTTGTATTTCTACGAGCTCTGAAATCCCAGTTAGACGTTCGTTTGTTATTTTTGTAACATGAAGCTTTTACAGTCGTTCACTCGTCAACAGGCTGTAAGGACGGAGACAGCAATGTCGTCACGGATTTATAATGAGGCAGCTGTCAGACTGTCAGTCAGTTCCTCTGAAACATTTACTGTAGTTACTGCAGCATCACTGTTACATCACACTGATCTGGATGAAGCTGCTGACACAGAACACACTGATCAGTGATCAATGATCGATCATTGGTCATGCTGGAAAAGCTCACTGATGGAAAAATGTCTGATCTTGGAGATGATGGGAATGTTTGAGTGAAGATGAGGCTGAAATGATTTGAAGACTTCAAACTGAACTAAATTGATTTAAAGTGACTGAAATCAACATTTTGAAAGTTCTGCTGTCTGAAATTCAGAGAATGAATCTCCACATATTTTCTCTGAAAATCACCTAAATCTGTAATCATCGGCTCTATAACGGATCAGCAAACCGTGGCCGAGTCCACCTGCACAGCAGGAGGATCCAGACAGATCAGGATCAGGGATTCAGACCGGATCAGGTCCAGATCCAGTTCAGGCTCCAGTCATTTCCCAGCTCGTCCAGTCTGGATCCGTTCATAATGGATTCATTTTCCCGACACGATCTGCATTCTTTAATTAAATGTCTCATCCTCCCAAAACTGCACTGAAATGTTTAAAACCTATAAAGCTGAGACATTTCTGAGAACATAAAACTATGACTGACCTCTGACCTTTAACAGTAACTCAGTGAAACATCTCTGCTGTGGCTATCAGAAAGCTGTCATCTATCAGTGAAGCTGATCTTAGATCAGATTAGAAACTGGAAACATTAAAGCAATTTTTCTGTAAACATTTCTCATTTTTATCCAGTAATGGCAGAAATACTGAAATTCTCAATTAAAAAAATGAATAAAGTGAGGTTGCTATTCCATCAATAGATTCCATTTTTATTGTATAATTATTTAAACAAATACATGGCCATAAACTGAACTGCCATAAACTGAACTGTCAAACTGCAGTAAAAAAAATTTTTATGGAGTAACAAACTGACCTGAGGTCAGCTCCCCCCGGGGTCTGCTGCTGTCTCAGTCTCTAACACACAGGTCGGTCAGTAAACTCAGTCTGAGCTGAGATTTTATAAATCAAATGTAAAATTAGGATTCAGCTTCATCTGATGGAGATTCAAGTTGTGTAAATGATGACAGCAGATATTATAAAAGAAATGAGATATTTGATAAACTTTTATTCTATCTATGATGATGTCAGAGAGGGTCGGGCTGATTAAAGTGACTCGTCACACTCCACACTGACACGTGCGATCCTCCATCCATCGGATTAAAATGGAGGCTCCGCCCTTTATTTACCCGTTGCCATGGTGAATCCTGGTATCAGAGCTCCATTGATGATGGCTTTCTTTTCTTACTCACGTGCTAACTCAGGGTGATCATACTCACAGCTGATTGAACTGACTCTGATCAGCTGTTCTGGAACGGGAACCTCAGAGTTGCCGTTCTCAGAGTTTGTTTTTAAAGCCAGAGTTTGTTGAACCTGCTTCCTGGAATAGGGCCCTGGTCCAGTGCCTGATAACATTCAATTTAGTTCAGTTCAAATCAGTTCAATTCAATTGTAACCCTACACTATTACAAAGAAAAAAAAAACAATTACACAGCCTGGCATGAAAGTGGGACAGAAAAATTCCTTTTAAACAGGAAGAAACCTCTGGCAGAACCAGGCTCAGGGAGGGGCAGCCATCTGCCGTGACTGGTTGGGGGTGAGGGGAAAGAGAAGAGAGCATAGAGAGACAGGACGAAAAGCAAACTGTAGGAGAGAGCTGGAGTTTAATAAATGTTAATGATTAAATACATTAGTGCTGTATAAACACACAGACAGTGAAAAGGGATAAGTTAAGAAGAAACACTCAGTGCATCATGGGAAGCCCAGCATAATAAAATGTACTGGAAACTGAAGGAGTAAGAATAATTGGGCTGAAGTGGCTATACACTATATTGCCAAAAGTACTCGCTCATCTACCTGCATACACATGAATCTGAGTACTGTAACATCCATTCTTAATCCAGAGGGTTTAATATGATGTCAGCCCACCCTTTGAGCTATAACAGCTTCAACTGTTCTGGGAAGGCTTTCCACAGGTTTAGGAGTGTTTATGGGAATTTCTGACCATTCTTCCAGAAGCACATCTGTGAGGTCAGACACTGATGTTGGAGAGAAGGCCTGGCTCACAGTCTCTGCTCTAATCCATCCCAAAGGTGTTCTATCAGACTGAGGTCAGGACTCTGTGCAGGCCAGTCAAGTTCTTCCACATGTCTTCACGGAGCTGCTTTGTGCACTGGTGTGCAGTCATGTTGGAACAGGAAGGAGCCATCCCCAAACTGTTCCCACAGAGTTGGGAGCATCAAATTGTCCAAAATGTCTTGGTGTGCTGAAGTATTAAGAATTCCCTTCACTGGAACTAAGGGGCCGAGCCCAACTCCCGAAAAACACCCCACACCATAACCCCCCCTCCACCAAACTTTACACTTGGCTCAATGCAGTCAGACAGGTACCGTTCCCCTGGCAATCACCAAATCCAGACTCCTCCATCAGATTGCCAAGAAGCGTGACTCATCCCTCCAGAGAACACATCTCCACTGCTCTATAGTCTAGCGGCGGCGTGCTTTACACCACTGCATCTGACGCTTTGCATTGAGCTTGGTGATGTAAGGCTTTGATGCAACTTCGTGGCCATGGAAACCCATTCATGAAGCTCGGTATGCAAAGTTCTTGAGCTAATCTGAAGGCCACATAAAGGTTGGAGGTGTTTAGCAATCAACTCTGCGACATCTACACATTATGCTTCTCAGCTGTGATTTCACTTGGCCTACCACTTCACTACCTCTTTGTTATGATCCCACTAACAGCTGACTGTGGAATATTTAGTAGTGAGGAAATTTCAGGACTGGACTTGCTGCACAGGTATCATCCTATCACAGTACCACGCTGGAATTCACTGAGCTCTTGAGAGCGACCCATTCTTTCACTGATGTTTGTAGAAGCAGTCTGCATGCCTAGGTGCTTGGTTTATACACCTGTGGCCATGGAGGTGACTGGAACACCCGAACTCAGTGACCTGGATGGTGAGTGAATACTTTTGGCAATATAGTGTGTTGTCTGAGTGAAGTTGATAGAAAAGAAGCAAGGATGATCTAAACAAGCTGCCCATGTTTACACATTATGATGCCACCTGTTTTTAATCTCAGTGCAAATCATTTTATTTTACCCATCCAGGTACAGATGTAAAGGAGGCTCAGGTCATCTGCATATCCACAGGGACAAAGTGCATCAACGGTGAATACATGAGTGATAGAGGTTTGGCCCTCAATGACTGCCATGCAGAGATTGTAGCTCGTCGATCTCTCATCAGGTTCCTGTACTCCCAGCTGGAGTACTTCCTCAGGTAAAGACTAATTACTCCAACTTTCCACCTGCTTTCAGAGTTCACAGTACATCCTACTGTACACAGAATTGAGTCCACAAAACACCTCCTGCATATTCATTCTTAGAATTAAAATATCTGAATGGCTGAATTTAGCCATCCTTAAACACAATTTTAAGAAACTATCAGTTACTGTCTACCAGCAGTTAAACGCTCTTAACCTTTGTCTACATGTCTGTCTTTAGCAACAGTGAAGAAGAGCAGCAGAAATCCATTTTTACCTGGGGCGATAACAGACAAGGCTTCAGAGTTAAGGAAAATGTCCAGTTCCACCTGTACATCAGCACTTCCCCCTGCGGAGATGCACGCATCTTTTCACCTCATGAAACTGGAGTAGAGGGTAAGATTATTATTCATCCATCCATTCACTTCCGCTTATCCTGTTCAGGGTGGCAGGGGGGCTGGAGCCTATCCCAGCTGGCATAGGGCGAGAGGCAGGGTACACCCTGTACAGGTCACCAACAGAGAGAGACAGACAACCATTCACACCTGTGGGCAATTTAGAGTGACTAATTAACCTGCTGTAATCCCAATAACTGCATGTCTTTGGATTGTGGGAGGAAACCCACACAGACACGGGGAGAATATGCAAACTCCACACAGAAAGGCCCGGGCCAACGTGGATTCAAACCCAGACCTCCTTGCTGTGAGGCAGCAGTGCTGCCTGCCATAATTTAATGATAAAAAATAATTTAATTTAACAAAAGTGTGTGTGTGTATTACTGCTATGTCCTCAGTGACCTTGCTTTTTTTTTCTTTTCCTGTGTTAGATCAAGGAGACAGACACCCAAACAGAAAGGCACGTGGGCAGCTGCGCACTAAAATTGAGTCTGGTGAGGGAACCATTCCAGTGCGCTCCAGTAACACCATCCAGACATGGGACGGGGTTCTTCAGGGAGAAAGGCTGCTTACCATGTCCTGCAGTGACAAGATTGCAAGGTCTGAGCTCCTGTTTGTTTACACGCTCTGATGGTGGTTGGTGATGTCACATGCTGTGGTTTTCTGGGGGCTTTGTTTCTTCCCACATTTCAGCTGAATGCAGGAAGGCCCAGCTAACTGATGGATTGTTTAAACCGTCAAGACGCGACACAATACTCATCAATAACCATTCTATTTTGTATGTGCTTTAGTTATTTAGGGAATGAAATTAACTCTGCTTCCATCCTTTATATGGTCTTTGTTTAAAAAATAAGAGTATAAGGGTACAGTCTAGTCTCACAGCAAATGTATGAAAGCTATGCTAGTGCACAGCACAAAAACTTGAATTTTTAAGCTGTAATTTTGAGACTGTAAAGGTGTGAGATCCTGGCATTTTTGGAGTATACAGTATATTGGGTTTCAACTCAGCACCATGTTCACCTAAGAAAATGGAGCGTTGGGTAACAACTTCAAACCACCATCTTTTGCTAGAGCAAGTAGCAAAGTTTGAGCCCCTTAATATGAGAAAGTGTAAAAATTCTACTCAAATTAGTCAAATAAGAATAATATGATAAATTTATCATACCACGTGGAACACGAACCCCACTCCCACTGGTTAAAGTCCTGTATTTGTTTATTTTTGGGGTATTTGTTCCTCTGGTTGACAGACAGAAAACATGTGGAAAGAGAGCACAGGAACCTGCAGAAAGGCTCCATAGATGGAAACTTAATGGTATGTGTCCTAACCACTGCTTCTGCTTTGTAAGGTGGCCTTTGTGGCTTTGAAAGAAAACAACCCGACAGTGACATCTCACAATTTAAAAGCATCTCATAATCTTAAAGCCTGCATTGTGAATTAGCTTTGTGCTGTGGGTCGACATAGCTATACCACACAGTGCTGTGAGGCTGGGTTGGTACAATGTGCAGTACGAATGCATGCACTATTCCAGCCAGCTCTGCAGACGCATTTGAGTGTTGAAGTGTGTTTCTGAGCAGACCAGTAGGAATCCTCTGCATGTATAAAGAGGTTGAATTATCTCAGTGTCACACAGCAATCAGCCTGATTCTCTCTCTGCTGTTAGCTGCATTTCTCAGGTGTCCTGAAGCCACTGGTGCTCTGATTAGGCTTCTTGATGAGCCTCTAGGAGGCCACTAACAGCAGAGGACTCCTCTGCGCCAGTAATCAGATTTTAATTTTAATGAAATTTATTTAGAATCATAATGTTGAATTTTGTTAATTTGCATGTCTGCTCGGGTTATCTCAGCTTTAACCTGCTTTATTTCTTCATCTCTGTGGTTTCCAAAAAAAGAGGATTTCTCTGAAACGTACACTTGTCCCTTCAGGTGGAATGTTGTCGGATTTCAAGGTTCTCTGATGAGCTACTTCACGGAGCCCATCTATTTCTCCAGCATCATCCTGGGCAGCCTGTACCATGCTGACCACCTTTCAAGAGCCATGTACCAGAGGATTAGTGAGATTGAAGAGCTACCGCAGTCCTTTAGCCTGAACAGGCCGCTGCTCAGCGGTGAGAGGCACACTTCACTCTCTGATCAGTCACCTGTTCATTCACACCTGATTGCACTGATGGGACATTTTTAAGTATTCTGAGAATTAGAAATCAGGGACTAATCACAGATTACTGAAGTTTTAGGGTTTATAAACTAAGAGACATGAGGTTTTATGGGATAAAGGTTGCAGCTTAATTAGTAAAATAATGGAATGAAAAATGATGTGTTCACATTTTTAACAAACTGAAGCTGTGTAGAGTAGACAGGCAAATAGCTATCGCATTCATGATGCTGTTTGAAATAGCTTTATGCGATTATGTGTCCAGGAATAAGTAACACAGAGGCTCGTCAGCCGGGAAAAGCACCAAACTTCAGTGTGAACTGGACGGTCGGAGACCAGAACTTAGAGGTGATCAACGCGACCACGGGGAAAGATGATCTGGGTCGACCCTCCAGGCTTTGCAAACACGCCCTCTACAGCCGCTGGATGAATCTATACCGCAAGGTAACACCTTACTGACATGATGGATTTTTCTATGCTATATTATACCGCAGTGTTTGACTGCATACTTTAACTCCTTATACATATAAGTAGACACATTATGCAGTAAACGAGCAAAATAAATTTACTGCTGGGAAGCCAGCTCTCATTAAGAAAAGGTGATCTGTCAGCCTCACAAATGAAAGTAACGTTTTCTCCAGATTAATATAGCAAACGTTACATCACTGTTAACTTATAACTATTGGACTTCATTTTTCTATTAATCGTTGTTATTTTCACCTTTAACAATAACCATTATTTTCACCTGAAATATTTCTGTAAATTACTTTTTTAAATCTGTGAAAAACAGGGCTGAAAACTAGTCTACAGGAGGCTGAAGTGTACCCCGGCGAGAGCCTGGCTGGACTTGCATTTAAAAAGTCCAAGTTCAGCTGGTGCCAGTGACAGCTTAACATTGAAAAGTGACTTAGTCATTTCCTAAAAAAGGCTTCAGCCTCTTGTGGTTGGCATCACAAAAACAGCACTCTGAACCTTTTAAACAGAACTGATTTCCAGTGGGGTTCATTTATGATGTGTGCTGCTGGTGCCACCCAACTGTGCAATTGTATGTGTGATAATTGCCACCTTTCTTGTGCATGCAGTGTAGACTTGAAGATTAACACAAGACCAGTACATGCAGCTGCATTTACCACCTGATTTATGCTTATTTATATGCTATTTGTGTCTAAAGGTGTACAGTTTTAGTTTGATGGATCTGTTTACAATATAATAGCAAACCAAAGGTTACAGACTACAAGCTGATCCAGTTGTGTAATAATATTGCTTCAGTTCTGAGAAAAGGCACCTGCCTGCCAGTTAAAGCAGCTCGGTCCCTAATAAAGTGTGTCAGAACAATTTAAACAAGTCAGTTATGAATTCCCCCTGTACAGCTGTTATGAAGGAGGAAATTAACTATAGAGGTGTTTGTAGTGGGCTGTAAATGTTTGCTCCTGCTGTAAAAGTTCTAATTCAGAGTGATACTATTGCAGTTTTGATTGCTTCTGTGCTTTAAGCTGTTAACATTGATAATTCATCTTCATTTACTTATGTCTGACCACCTAAACATACTTTTTTTTTCTTTTTTTGGGGGGGGGATTATTGCTGTTATCTAAGTGAACCCTTGTCTCCATTGTACTGTAGCTCTCCTCCATGCTGCGAATCAGGACGGCGAGGCCCAGCAGCTACCATGAGGCCAAACAGGCAGTGATGGAGTATCACTGTGCAAAGCAGATGCTCTTCAGGGCCTTCCAAAAAGCTGGACTGGGTGCCTGGGTGAAGAAGCCTATAGAGCAGGACCAGTTTGCTCTCTCCATCTGAGTGATCTGCATTCATCGATGGTGGTGGCGATGGTGGTGGTGGTCTATATGAGTGTCAAACTGCTTTAATTTCAGTAGCTGTTTTTTTTTTCCTTCTGAGTTGTCGACCGTGTGTCCCTGGGAAGAAAGAAGCAGCCAATCCCAATGTCAGAATCCACAGAGTCAAGATTCCACTTTCATTTTTATAGACTTGTACTACTCCCTGTCAGCCAGCACTATGTGTTTTCAAAGGTAACCATTCGGTCAATTATGCAACTTTAATACAAATACAAGAGACTGGGAATCACAGTGTTGGTCAAATGGTACTTTTTATATATGGATATGTTCCTTTGCATATATGGTTGTGCTAAATTCACAGAAATATCAACTGCAGTAAAACCTTCAGTTAAAGATTTTCAGTGATCATTAGAACTCATGATGCTGAACGTGATCACAGTTTTATCTGCTGCCTTTCTTTGACTGAGCTCACAAGGACACAGCATTTTGTTCTCTAATGCACACACTCAGATGTCTTATCTGGCAGAGTGTGTGTCTTCAGTGTGATCCCTCTATCTGCATCTAGTTCTTGGGTAATCACACCTACAGTCTATTTAGCTCCACTCCATTTTTATGCATGGGGCTTTATAGCATGCCTAAAAAGGCGTGTACATAAATGACACTTGGTTGCAGAGAGGAAGAAAAAATGAGTACATTTCCATTTATTGCAGTCATTTTAATATCATTATAGAAACTGCAACTACTGCATTTTTTAAAGAATAACGACTGAGTTCCAGTTAACAGTGATGAGTGATCATCTCACAATCTCTCTAATGAACAGAAACTGTTGTTTTCATGTTTCTGTTGGGCAAAGTGCATAATCATTCAGTCATTAATTGTAACTGTAAGCACCTTGAGGTGACTGTTGTGATTTGGTGCTATATAAATAAAATTGAATTGAATTGAACTGTTGCCCTATGAGAGCTGGGATAGGCTCCAGAGAGAATGGATGATGGATGAATTGAGTTAATTGGAGTTAAAACTGGAATCAGTAACTCTTGAACTTCTTGAGCAGCAGCAAACTCCCTCAGATGTTTCTTGTACCCATTTATGCAACAATAATGAGGAGGAATTCTGGACAATTTGTTCTACAAATATGTTTCTGGAATGTCAGAACAACCTTAACATGTTGGGTTAAGCTTCAGACTGATTGGGAATTAATTTTTCCAGATGTGTTCTTTGGGTCGTTGCTCTCTCCTGATCTTTAGCTCGCTGACTGCTGCCTGACGGTCTCTTCTGAAATATCTAGGAAAAGTTTTAGATTCACTGCCTCCTCAGTTGAAGTCATTCAGGCCATAAGGCAGCAAAACACCCTCAAAATGTAATGCACCCTCTGCTGTGCCTCACAGTCAGATGAGGTTTTGGTGTTTGGGAGACGTTTTTGCTGAGATATCCACAGAACATCACTATCAAGTATTTTCTAGTGTCCTATGAATGTCGCTGTGTTGAGTCCTGGTTCATAATATTTTTGTTGAAGACTTTTTATGCCTTTATTTTATAGGAAGAGTTATTTCTTGTACAATTATTTGATTAATTTGTTAACTTTAGAATTAGCAATTATCTTGTATTTTCATTCCTGGCACTATTTGAGTTGATGTCCAAATATCTATATTGGATTACATGATATGTTCAACACAGTGGTGAGGTGGTTAGCACTGTCGCCTCACATCAGGACGGCTCTGGGTTCAAATCTGCCGGCTGGGGCTTTTCTGGGTGGTGTTTGCATGTTCTTCCTGTGCCTGTGTGGGTTCTTTCCAGGTAAACTGGTTCCTCCCACAGTCTAAACACAAACACGTTGGATTAATTGGTGACTCTAAATTGGCTATAAATGTGTCAGCCCTGCAATAGACTGGGATAAGCTCCAGTCCCACTGAATTGGAAAAGCAATTAAGAAAGTGGATGGATAGATTTAACAGTATCAGAACTGAGGGATGTCAGACTGACTGTGATATAAATCGAGCCAGCACTTCTCTCATGTTTGCAAAATCCAGTTTTAAAAGAAAATGCTTCAATTGTAGTAAAAATTGTGCTTATAATGACCCCGTCCCTCTGTTCATGGTGTTAACTGATTGGTTATTGTGTAGCAGCCTGTGACTCTGCGGTCTGGCCTTAAGCTGGATTTATGGTATCTTTGAACTGCAAGTCAGACAGTTGGACTGTATTGGAAATTCCTCTTGAGCAATATTATATTATATTGTATCAATATTGTCTCCCAACAGTGTAACTTTCCTAAACAGAAGAGCCAGTGTTCATGCACACTTCAGGATGTGTGAGAGCCCAGACTTTCCAACCCAATGCAACACTGTTAATGCCGCAAAGAGAGGCCGGCTGAAAATGTGTGTTTATTCAAATATTTTTTTAGTGGGAATAATCTCACTTTCATGCCAATGACCACGCTGGCTGTTCAGAAATTAGCTAACTCTTAGAGATTAGAGCCCAGCCCTTGAATCTACTACTGCAAATGGGCTGTCAGCTTGAACTTACACCATAAGTTTAGGTTGATGATCTAAATTTTCATTTCAATTCAGTTTTATTTATATATCACCAGATTACACCAAACAGTCTTATATTCTAAGGTAAAGCCCACACAGTAACTTGTGACTGGCCTCATGCTGGTCAGTCTCCCATAGCACTGTTCAGCATTTTTTTAAAGATTGTTGCTTCACGATGAGTTATTCCCAGACCTTGCCTTTAAGTCCTGCAGTTTTTAACAGTCTCATTTGCAGATATTTATATACCTAACAAATTCACTGTATCCACTCTAAAGATCACAACATAAAGCACTGAAACTCTGTTACACTAGAGTAGAGGACCAACCTTTATGCAGTCAAACTTAACAAAAGCAACATTTTCAAATATTTGCTACAGTAAATCCCAGAATCAGGGCGCACCTGGGTTCTAGCATGTCTTGTTGTAGATAACAGTATTGGTATAGATACTTTAGTTATTTTTACTGCCAGTAAACGATCGCCAAAGATGATGTTAAAACCTTACCGTCTTTTTTACATTTTTCAAGGATCGCATTTGTTACTTTGCAATTGTGATATTCCTCAGCAAACCTTGTTTCTCAAACCTTTGAGCAGTGTGTGAAGTGGTTTTTAATTGCTGTGATACTCGTTTAAGCCAAGCAAGATAGACTCCTCTGTAGCAAAGCAAGGATCTAGATTTCATGATGCAACAATGTGCATGTAGTCTCTTTAATGAAAACATATTTATTGTAAATTAAATCATTTCCTAAAATCTTTATTTTGTTGTAAAAAAAAAAAAAATTCCTTGAATTTAACCAACACAGGGCATATTTAATTTATTCACTTTCGCAATTTATGAATTTTTGCTTCTGTTTGTAGTGGCTGAAGACATGTCCTAACTTTGAGCATGTGTGAACCTTTTCATACCTGGCTTCAGGTTTGCACCTCAGGGTGGTTTTGGAGGTGGCAGCCAGCTGGATTGACATTCTTCTTTTAATGGGGGCACTATGACTTCTTTCCACTGACTATGAAATAAAGCAAGTTTGAATGGATGATGGTTTAAGATAACCTTGTCTAAGTCAGTCTTTCCTCTCCAAATGTCACAAACAGGTGAGCTTCTTTGGTTGTGGATCAGTTCACTCACTTTATTGCTCCATAAAATAAGATGAGTCTGTGGGGCCTAATGCATGTGGTCTACCTGTAAAGCATGAAAAACCTAAATATAATGTCCAAAAAAGAGTCAAGTCACTGATCTAATGAATAGTAATAAAATAAAATAAAATGCACTACAGTGTGGTTTTTTTCTGGTTGTTTGATTCTTTGGAATGTTCGAGTACTGATTTGAAAATCTTTTCACTGTCAAACATTAACCGTATCCAGTTTTTTCAATCATTATTATTTTTATTATTTCAAAACCCTGTCCAGGCTTTGAAAGTGGTGACTTAACAGCAATGCAGATTACACATATTCCACTTTAACCCCTTAACATCCTATTTTTGACTAACAGAGACTTAAAGCTTGGAAGCAGCCTCTTATACCGTGCAGCATGTAGTGACTGAACAAGTATCTACCCTGTGGTAAACAGAGAAGATAAACCACTGCTGTTGGTTATACAAATCCCAGAATTCCAGGCCTTGTGAGGGGAAAGATGGAGCAGGAGGAAAAAGACAGAGGTGAGTGGAGCAGACAATAACAATTAAATACAATGCTAAATATGCAAAATGCTGCTAGTCTAGCCTTAACTTTGGGGGAGACGGTAACTTCCACTAGCGTCACATTATTTTTAATGTTTACTTGGACATTTAGCATGAGTAAACTTAGCTAGCAGCTTAGCATGTCCAGCTCTGGTGGAAATGATGTGACCAAGTCAAGTGTGTCATTTAAAAAAAAAAATTTTCTTGATGACAGAAAGGATACCGAACGTGGCTCGGGCAGTGGCTGAGACAAAAACTTGGATGTGGGAGGAGTTTGGTGGAAAAGGGCTTTCAGACTACCTCAAAGTGATTCTGGCAAACCAGGCAACTCAGGAGGGGAAAACGGTGTTCTACTCACATGGTGTATAATGTGGGTGGGGCGCTGTTGACTTCAGCTGAGCATATGGTCGGGTGGAGAAAGGAATGCTTTGAGGACCTTCTTAATCCCACTGACATGCCTTCTATAGAGGAAGCAGAGTCTGGGGACGAGGGGGATGACTTGCCCATCACTGGGGGCGAGGTCACTGAGGCAGTTCCTTGGTAGCAGGGCCCTCGGGGTGGATGCCCTGAGTTCTTGAGGGTTCTGGATGATGTTGGACTGTCTTGGCTGACACGTCTCTGCAATGTCGCATGGAGATCTGTGGTCGTGGTTCCCATCTTCAAGAAAGGGGACCAGAGGGTGTCCTCCAAATACTGGGGGAATCACACTCCTCAGCCTGCCCGGAAGGTCTATGTCAGGGTGCTGGAAAGGAGAAATTGTCAGTTAGTTGAGCCTTGGATTCAAGAGGAACAATGAGGTTTTCATCCTGGTCACAGAACACTGGACCAGCAATTCATCCTCTCAGGAATATTCAAATGTGTGGGAGTTTACCCATCCAGTCTGTGTTTTGTGGATCTGGAGAAGGCATTTGACCACATCCCTCTGGGTATCCTGTGGGCGGTGCTGCAGGAGGATGGAGTGTCTGGCCCATTGACGGCTTGGTCTGCATTGCTGGCAATATGTCAGACTGGTTTCTGGGTGTTGGACTCCACCAGGGCTGTGCATTGTCACCAATTCTGTTTATAATTTTCATGGACAGAATTTCTAGGTGTGGCAGAACCACCTTGGTGGCCTCCAAATCTCATCTCTGCTTTTTGCAGATGAAGTGGTCCTGTTGGCTTCATCAGGTGGTTGCCTCCAGTTCACAGTGGAGCGGTTCACAGCTGAGTGTAAAGTACCACGTAAGACAATTAGCACCTTTAAGTCGGAGGCCATGATCCTCAGACAGAAAAGGGTGGAGTGCCTCAGGGTCTAGTTCATGAGTGTATGGTAAATGGACTGGGTCTTCTATAATGCTGACCGGCTGTACTAGAGCACTTAAAGTGCTTTATACATGTCTTCGTTCACACACTTTTTTTTTTCCTACACCTTTCTATGTGACATTTACACTCCCACATCAACTCAGGGTTCAGTATCTTGCCCAAGGATACTTTGGCATGCTGACTGGAACAGCTGGGAATCAAACCACCAACCTTCTGATTAGTAGGTGACCTGCTCTACCTCTTGAGCTACAGCCATCCCAAGTGAGCAAAGAGCAGAGCAGGAGATTGACAGACAAATTGGGGCTGCAGTGATGGAGACACTGCAACAGTCCATCGTGATGAAGAGGGAGCTGAGTGTGAACGCAAAGCTGCCGGTTTACTGGCCAATCTACATCTCTACCCTCACCTATGGGGATTCCCACCACCCGACTGTATCATTATTTGAAGTCAGCAGTGTCCCACCCACACTATACACCTCACTATATTGTTATGATAAATAAAACTTAATTAGGAATCATTATAACTTTATCATGTCATAAAATCTTCAGTTTTATTGCCCCTCATTAATCACTTGAAAGGTGGGGTCATAACTCACTTTTTGGTGTTAAATATATACTTTCTCTCATATCATTTATAATTTTATTTCAGTGTTTTAAATGCTTAAATCTCAGCTGATTGATATTCAGCTGAGATTTTACAAACTTTCTTACTAGCTGTGAAAACTTGTTTCATCTTTCTTTTAAATATTAATGATGGAAAAAATACATTTCTCCACACATAATCTTTCAGTTGCAAGGGACTAATGTGCTGTGGGATTAATGTGCTGTATGACACTACCAGAACGTATGTGATTAAACCAAATGTAATATAATATTTACTGTAATTAGTCTAGAGTCTCAGCCATTATATAAATTGTCTGAGAATTTATGTGAGATGAATGAAATGACTTGGTGGCTCATACATAACACAAGCTAAATTCCCCAATATTAATTAGAGTCCATTCCACACAAACAAACTGAGAGGTGTACCACTGAAAGGTCTGTTCATTGATAATTTGTTGGCCACATTATTACCTCTCTTTTCTTGTAAACTGCTGCTGATGGTCTAAAGTCAGATGTGGTGGTGTTCAGGGAAATCTAGTGAATGCTGCAACACTTTTTATTGTTGTTGTTGACATGATGCCAAGTTGCTGCTGTTTATCTGCTGCTATCTAAAGCTGCCTTGACTCATGTCCACGTGAGCTGATAGACGCCTATTACTTTGTGTCATATCAGCCACCAGCACCTGTGCAACATGAGATCCAGATAATTTTGCTGTGGATTACCTGTCCTCTCTCCATCAGCAGGGAGCAGTCAGAGACAGGGCCTTCTATACTGACGTGCTTTTTTTTCCCCCCTTTTGCTTTTATATATTATCTTCTTTTGGCTGCTCACTTTGGAGGTTGCCACAGCGGATCATCTGCCTCCACCTCTCCCTATCCCTAGCATCCTCTTCTGTCACAGCAACACACCAACCATCTGCATGTCCTCCACTACATCCATGAACTTCCTCTGAGGTCTTCCTCTTTTCCTCCTGCCTGGCAGCTCCATCTTTAACATCCTTAGTCCAATATATCTACGATCCTTCCTCTGCACATGCCCAAATTCTCTAACTTTGTGTCCAAACTGCTTAAGCTTAGCTGTCCGTCTGATACACCCATTTCTGATCCTGCCCATGTCATGGTCCTGGGCCAATGGCCCAGTGTTTTGAGTTCGTTGTGAAGTTCTGTTTTGTTGTATTGTTCGGGTTATGTTTCTTAGTTTTTTTCTCACTGTTTAGGTTCTCAGTTTGTTATTGTTTAGTATTCAGTTTTTGGGTTTGGGTTATTGCTTTGCATTCGGTTTTCCTCGGTCCTGGTCTTCCTGTGTCTCTCTGTTCCTGTGTTTGCTTCCCCTGTGATCTTGTCCTTGGTTAAGTCTGCATGTGCATCATGGTCAGCCACTTCCTGTTTTAATTTGACAGTCTTGTGTTCCCCGTGTTTTGTGTTTAGTTTCGCTTCCTCTGTGTTATTGGTGTCATTTGGTTCACCTGTTGTTCTCTCTTGTTTCCACTCTACCTGATTTCCTTGTGTGTGTATTTAAGCCCTCGGGTTTTCTCTGTTCTTTGTTGCGGCATCGTTTGTGTTTCCCCTTCTTAGCTGTGTGTGTTCCAGTTTAGGGATTTGTTTTTTTCTCCATTTCTCCCAGGCTTTGTGTTCTGCCTTTTGTTTAGCCTTGGTTGACATTTTGGTTTAAGCAGTTTAAGTTAAGTTCTGTTTTGCATCCTGCATTTGGGTCCACTCCTCCCTGCCACACAGCCACATATGACAGCCCATCCTGGTAACTCCCAAGGAAAATCTTAACATTGGTAACTCTGCCACCTCCAACTCGGCCTCCTATGTTTTTGTTAGTGCCACCATCTCCAAACTGTCACAAATCACACCTGACACTCGTCTCCACCCACTCCACCCTGCCTGCACTCTCTTCTCTTGTGCACTGCTCATTTATTTAACCTTATCTACCTTCACTATGTCTACTCACGCATGTTCAGCTTTCCACCTGTCTCCATCTCATTCACATACATCTTGTTTGTACTGACCTTCATTCCTGTTTTCTCAGTGCATACCTCCACCTCTCCAGGCTCTCTTCCACCTGCTCTCGACACTTACCACAGATCACAATGTCATTTGCAAACATTAGTCCAGGGAGACTCCTGCCTGACCTCATCTGCCAACCTGTCCATCACCATCACAAACAAGAAGGGGCTCAGAGCTGATCCCTAATATAATCCCACCCCACCTTGAACCCATCTGTAACTCCTACCACACACCTCACCACTGTCTCGCTGTCCTTATGCATGTCTTGGCTAACATAATTTAATATAATAACATGGCATTAGCCAGTATTATCTTCAAGTGGTAATACGTGTCTTTTTTTTTCTTTTCTTTTTTTTACCTCACTGTTATCATATTACTTCTGAGCTGTAAAAGTGCTACCAATAAATGTTGAGAGACAGCGAGAACTTTAGCTGTGGCCAAATCAACAATCTGGTATATTCTTATAAAGAAGGAGTGCGCTGGCCAGCTGGATAACTCCAAAAGCTCTGAAAGACCACAGGAGACAGCTAAAGGCTATGATCACATTGATATGTATGGTTAATAAAAACTTTACAACATGTAAGTGGACATGTAAGAGATCAGACGGGTGAAAAGAACATGCACAGAGAAACTAAAAAAGAGGTTCTCAGCCAACGACCCGGCATCAGTGTGGAAACGCCTTAAAGTCATCACAAACTACAAGAGTCCACCACCTCCTACTGAAGCAAACAAAGACCTGGCTGATGATCTCAACATCTACTACTGTAGGTTTGATAGAGACAAGTCTACATCTCCCACTCACTCCAGCCAGACAACAACTGCCCTCTTCACACCCTTACTTTCTCTCCCTGATCAAACTATTATCAGTCAATCTACTGGAATGACTATACATGAAAAGGAGGTGAGCCAGCTTTTCAGCAGACAAAAGATCAGGAAGGCACCAGGCCCATACGGTGTCTCCCCCTCCTGCCTCAAAACCTGTGCTGACCAGTTGGCTCCGGTCTTCACGCACATCTTCAACAAATCCTTAGAACTGTGTGAAGTCCTCTCCTGCTTCAAAAAATCCACCATCATTCCAGTACCCAAGAAACCCTCCATCACAGGGCTAAATGACCATCCCTTAGTTATGCTGCTATAGGCCTAGTCTGCTGGGGGGTTCACATAATGCACTGTTTCTTTTCATTATTTACTTTGTTTATACTCCACTCTGCATTCAATAATTAATTATTAATCTCTGTCTCTCTTCAACAGCATGTCTTTTCTCTCCCCTCAGCCCCCCCTCAGCAGATGACCCCCCCTCCCTGAGCCTGGTTCT
>JASGAU010410460.1:0-10081 GCA_030220045.1 Australoheros facetus | reverse complement strand
GAAAAGGGTGGATGTGTGTCAGGTCGGAATGTGTGTGCGAGGCAGGTGAAAAATGAGGAAGCTGTTTTGTAGACAGAACAATTGTAATTAGTACCACACACAGCTTCTGCATGTTTGGCAGCTTCATGAGTTTGAGCGATAATCAGTGAATCTGCTGTTTTTTTTCTGTTTATCTTTTTTTCCCCATTCAGTCAGAAGTGCACTTTTCACTCTTCAAAAGATACTAGTTAAAAGTATATGATCAACTGTTAGATTAACAAATAGTAAAAGCTACATGTTTGTAAAGCCCAATATCAGGAGCCCGTCAGTGTTGAGCCAAATAGAAACTGAAATTAAGTCGAACATAGTTTTACTCTTAGATTTTACCGTTTTGGGATTTAAGTTAAGAGAAAATAATTTAACACTCTCACAGGTTTTATTCTGTATCTGTCTTGTATATCGGGCCATTGTGGTGCGGAGGAAAGTGGTACCACAGCAAGACGTTCTGGCTTCAAATCTTTCACGCTAGGTCGATGTACACATCAGGATAAGAGACTTAGGAAGGTGCTCTACAAATCCCCGAGGTTTTCCATAAGCATGTGAATAAATTAAATGAATGCAAGGATACACAATTTGGCACCTTTTGTAAAAGTTCTGTTTTTTTGTTTTTTTTATTGTTATGTTACGGTACAAAATTGCCAGCAGAGGTTCTGTACTGGTCTCCATAAGGTACAAGTCACAAGGGCACAATAAGAGCTTTGTGAAAGGTACAATGACAGTACTGTAGAGGGTACAACCCCACTGACAACCTATTTCATCCCTAAAGGTACATTAAACTTCTACTAGACGTAGCGTGTTTGGTGCTGTATAGAGCGCTGTAGACAAGGCCTAAGGTTGACCTAGTCAGTTTTGTTTAAGGACGGTTCCTGACTGAGTCACCCGAAAATACATGACTGCCATAATAAGAGCTACTGGAAAATCTCTTCATACTAAGGAAAGTCCTGTAGAGGAACTCCTATAGTTGAGTATACACTGGATCATCCTTTACATACATTTCTACCTCTGCATTATCCAACATCAGTGTAACAAGTGATCATGTAAATGTTAAGATGGCATTTTCCATTTCAGGCCATAACCTGCTGGTGTTAGAAGCCTTCAACAACAGACTACGTTAAAGCCACAGTTCAGCTGTGAACATTGTCCTACTGTGATTAAAGCTTCTCATGGAGTTGCTGCCTTGTGTGAAAAATGTAGATTTACATTAAAAATGTCAATCTATAACGATTATGATCTGTATTAAAATGATCAAAGTAAATTTACACCATAATTCAGATGACATTAGTTTTGTCCATTTCTGTATTGCTGCCTTTAGTATCATCATTCAAATTTTGCTACGGTCACCAAAAGCTTTGATAAAAGAAAGTGACTAGGTCAACCTTTTTTTTTTTTTGACTATTAAACCAAAGCCTCAGACTTGGATTATCTGAGGTAATTAATGCTACTCTGTGTGAGTGGAGTGAACCAACCATTTAATACCCTAATTCATTACTTTTTTTCTTTATTGACTATAATCAGTATTTCCTAGTTTGTAAGTGAGGGTCAGATTTAACATGGCCAGACATCACCATCTGGCCTCTTAACCAAGGCCCACTTTTTTGCTGATCGCTGTTTCAACCCTGTTTTGTTTTATTGTTTTTAGACAATATCTGCCAGCTGCTGTTGGAAATAGTGGTTGAAAGGCATAAGAGTAAACCAAATAATGAAGTTAGAGGATTGAAAATCAAAGCAGTGAGCTGAAAGACACAAAAACGTCATAGAACTAACTCTGAAACAAGTCCTAAATATGGACTTTAACAGTCATAATAATTCTGCACCACCATTTTTGTGTGAGTTTGGTGCATGTTGGACTGCAGTATTGTGACAACAATCCCCAGGCATAAAAAATGTCAAACAACCTGAATCAGAGAGGGAGAGAGAGCGCGGGACAGAAACAAATTCTCTATAAATTGGCTCCCGTTCAGGACACAGAAGCCCGCCGATGACAGACAGTCAGCCTCGCAGGCCAAAGAGTCGACAGGCCAACATTTAATTCCTCTTTCTCCACACCTTCTTCTTTGTGTCGGTTTTCAGTGTTTCTTGCTTTGTTTGCTTGTTTCCTCTCTGTTATACCCATAAACACTTCTCTTCCTTTTGCAATTCTTTCTCTCCCACCTCACTGCATCCCAGCCCGGTCGTGGTGATACCGCAGTGACACAGGCCCATTCACAGGCAGACACCTGACACTGAGCCACAGCTCTCACACACGGATTAACGCTGGCATTCCTCCATGCATCCCTCCATCCATTACATATTATTCCTCCTTCCTTATTCACCTACTTCCCAACATTTATTCCTTTTTAATTTTCATCTTTTGTCTTTTCTGCATCTCCGTTTTTTTTTCTTGTGTTTTGTCTTTTTCCTGCCCTCTTATTTCCCTTCTTCACCTCCTTTATTAACACTTCATTCACCTTCTTTATTTCCATGAGTTCTTTTTTCTCACATCATCCTTTCTTTATTCAACATGCCATGATCACTTCTTTCATTCTTGTTTCTACCATTATTCCCATTTGATTTGGGCTCTTCCCCATCGTCTTTCTCCCCTCTCTTCCCTGTTTCTTTGTTTCATCCCTCCTTTCATCCTGAACCCACTTACCTTTCTGCCCTGCTGCTTTTTCCATTAAAATACACAAATCAAACAATAATTTTTGAAAGATTTTCCACCATAATTTAAAATCAGTGTTATTATTTTCATAATTTTTTACAGTACTAATCATTTTTTATTCATAGTAGTGTAAAATGGTTCATTTAGAGTGCACATAGTTGTCCATCCAACCTGCCTCCCNTCCCCTTCATTTCTTAATCTTTCCCATTGTCCGTTTACTCATTTCCTTTTCTTTTTTCCTTTCAATCCCAGCTTCCTTATCTTCTTTCTTAGGTGTTTCCTTGCTTCTTTGTTAAATCTTCTCCTCTCTCTCCCTCTTTCCTTTCTGACCTCATTCTGTCTTTTGTTCCTTTTCCTTCATCCTTATTCCCCCTCTGCTCACTCACTTTCTCACATCATCCTCCTTCAGTGCCCGTGGATGTTACGGTGGAAATGAGACAGTTTATGAGGAGAATTAAGTTTCATAACCCAACATCTCCCTGACCCTGGACATATTAACTACAACAGCCCCTCTGGACATTTACGTAAACACACACACACACACACACACACACACACACACACACACACACACACACACACACACACACACACACTAGCGGATCCAATAAGAGAGCGAAGTGTGCTTGGATGCAGCTTAACCAGAAACCCACCTCAAGTCTTCCCCTGTGTATCCCGTAACAAATTCCATCTCATATCTACATTGACCGTTTGGAAAATCATTACCCCAATTCACACATCCGCTTTTCTCATCTGCACACAAATACCTTGGAACGGCTCAATGAAATGAGCGTGTGAATAAAAATGTATTTACACTTCCCAGAAGTCTTTCTGTCTTTTAACTTTTATATATATATATTTCATACAGAAAATGGGGGTCTGTAGAGCACAGACTGCATGTGTTCAGCACCAATGACTGAAAAAAAATGGGTTTGATAAACTGTTCAGCTGATGAAATGTGAGCTCAGCAGCAGACCTGTGATGGGGCACATCTGCTGTGTGAAGCCAGGTGATCAGATTGGTAAAACCTAACACCACAAAGCTGCAAAGTTCACCAAAGATGCTCCACTTTGTTGCACAAGTCCATTTTTCTATTATTCTGTCTAATAAAAATAAATCCTTGAAAAAGGGAACATGGGTGCAAAGGACCTGAAAGTTAAATAAGAACAAACCATAAATCCTACACACAGTGGGCAGGTTGCATGGATGTATTGCTGATTGGATTAAAGATATTTAAGATAAGCTAGATAAAAGTTCTGACTAGGTCTTTTAATGGATTTGGCTGCTTACTACGTCACATACAGCATGCTGATGATTTTAATTTCACTAATGAATAAATTAAAGCTTAAAATTGGACTTAATCATAAATCAGACAGAATCATGAAGCTTACACATTCACCACATCTGATTTGTCTTTAAATGAAAGAGTGCAGCGGATGTTGGATTATTGTTTGTAACCTTGATGTTTCCAGTCCATTTAAAGCAGGTCTTTTAAAGTCAGTCAGCTATAAAAGGGTTTCTTTGGCCCAGTTTAACCTGCCAGAGAGTTTGAAGGCTTGTGGAAAGAAGTTCAGAAGTTTTCTGACGTCTTCACCGCAGAAATGAACCGAGAATTACGTCTGTCACGGATGGTGATTCTTGCCGTGAGAAAATGATTTTAAGTGCTTCAAGAGCAAAACAGTCTGTGACAGACAAGATACACAAATGTGGGTTTAACGTATTCCCAATTTTCATATGAAACATGAAATATGTAATGGGGATTGCCTTCGCCCTGCATGAATAGCATCTCCAACAATTTTTCCAGTTGGGTGTGTCTAAAGTGTCTCCTACCATCTACAGTATTGCTGGAGTTGGCCATTTTCAACTGAACAGTACAAAGAGACAGAGAGTGCCTCACTCTCCAAGTAGAGAGAACAAAGCTTTTGTTCTGGAAGCTGTAGTCTGCTGTTCATACATTCCTTGCAAGAAAAGTTGTTAAATCAAGCTGCAGAGTTGCTATGTTGGAAACAATGAAGAGAACCAAAGAATGAAAGCATTACATTATTTAATGCATAACTCACCTTGGTAAAAGTAGTTTGTTATGTTACTGTTACATTACTTTAGTATTTGTAACATGGCCTGAAATGCATTTGCATATAATTAACCAGTTAACAATCTGATCATTAGGCTACAGTCCCACACACTGACTCAAATTCCTGTCCTAAAGAGGACACACACACAAGGTTTTTCTCTTAGTTAAAGTTTTAACACAATGCCAGGCTAAACAGAGCTTTACAGCAACTGCCACAAAGAATCTACTACAGAAACAACAGATAGAAATGAAGGCTACAAATGCTACAAATCTGTCTGATCATCACAGCTTTTGTTACTGGTTGAAGCTCAGGCTCTGGCTGCTTGGATGAGGCTGGCTTATACTCTGCTTAACAGGCCACTGGCATCACTCTGGGTTCTTTAGCTTTAGCTTTTTGCTAGCATGCTGTCTGCGTAGATGTTTGCAAAGCAGCAGTGGATAGTGGTTTCTGTTCATGTTCCCAGCAACATGGTACACTATAGTCTTGCTTGTGTTTGTGCTGTTGTTGGTCCTTTAGCTGGTACAAAGTAGAAGTGTTAAATCAGGGGTCATCAACTACATTTGTCCAAGGGCCAGAATTTTTCTCAGCAGACAGTGTGAGGGCCAGATGCTCTCGTAAAGTAAAATAAAATTTATATTGTATCCTAAGTAATATATTATCATTTGATATATCAATTTTCCTTTCAAATTTATACTATTTTTAATGATGCGATGTGCAGGTCTTGCACTTACATGTTCTTCTCTGTTATGTTGATGGTTGTTATGGAGATGCTGCAATTGTGCACAGTTGTTCTCATTATAGATATAATGAGCACAGAAACAATAAAATGTTACATGAGAGCAACGAGTTTATCTCTGCACAATCTACTTTTCAGAAGCTGTTTTTGTTGTAGATTTTTTAAAATGAATATAGAAACATGAAGAGTTCAGATGCAAAACCTTCTAAATCTGCCTGGACACTTTTCTTTTAAAAGAGCTTTTTAAAAAAAAAATCTAATCTATGGTAAATTTCAATAATTTCATTTCACAGGCCATGGTGAGGTGCCTTTAATTTACCTACTTTTTTAACAAATAATATTTTTGTTTTGAGCCCCCCCCCCATGAGCAGACCGTGTGAGAGACCCTCACAGCAAAGGAGACGGAGTCCCATGCAGGCCGCAGTTGACGTTCCCTGCATTAAACAATCAAAACTGTCCACTGCAGCCAGTGTCTGTGATTTTCTCTGATATTTTTTTCGTGGTGAGGAAGAGGAGCTGTTGCTTCTCTTCCTGCTTAAACCTACTCTTCAACCACTCATATTGGTCTACATGCTGTTTATCTTTTGGAAGACTACATGTCAGTGTGTCTCCATAGCCTCTGCGAATGTGTTCCCACAATCCCTCTCTCTGTGTAGCCAAAGAACTACACAAATGGACACAAAAGTTGGACCATAAACCCTGAATAATGTGAATGACATGGCTCTGTGGCACAGAGGAATGGCACATATCAAGATTTGGACACACACACACACACACACACACACACACACACACACACACACACACACACACACACACACACTTCATAAAGCTTCAAGATTTAGGTATGCACTTTCATAGCGGGTAATGATAAAGAGGGCCAAAATGCCATTATGGAAATTTTACAACTTTCCAGCTGGAAGTGGGTCAGTGGGAGCACACCTGACAGATGCAGCTACTGGAAATAGAGGAGTACGACTGCGGATTGTCTTTCTCAGTCTCATCACCTCTCTGTGTGTCTGTCAGCGCCCGAGCCTTCTGCTGCGATCTTATCTCTCAATTACAGCACCCAGCACATTCCTGTCAACCACACACATGCATGCATGCACACACGCACCTGCACGTTAAATTCAAAACATCTCAGTGTGAAGCACTGTGAGCCGGGTCTCATAACTGCTTCGACATTATTCTCAGTCATGACTTAATGGCCTGCGTTTTTCTGGCTGAAAGCACAAATAACATTTTGCCCGCGAGTAAAATCATAAGAAAACTTTGCAGCCAGGACGACTTCATATGATGAGAAATCGCTTTTGCCGCCTCCCATATTTCAT
This sequence comes from Australoheros facetus, assembly GCA_030220045.1. Lineage (NCBI taxonomy): Eukaryota > Metazoa > Chordata > Actinopteri > Cichliformes > Cichlidae > Australoheros > Australoheros facetus. Next base: position 3,262 of record JASGAU010410460.1, on the reverse strand, counting down.
GGGTGTCACTTAAATCATTTGAACTGTTACGACACACGGCCGTCACAGTCACAAACTCATTTCGCACACTCTGCGTCAATGAACAAATGAATCTCAAACACTCATAAAGACTTTTGAAATTCTTACTCACTGACTCATGCTAGTCTAAGAAACAAGCACGCACGCACGCACGCACGCACGCACGCACACAAACCTCAAAAAACATGTGTGCACCCAGGGGCCATTTTGACGAGAGAGCGCCCTCCAAGCTATAATAACATTCTGCTACTCCCTACGTATATGAATTATTAGAATATCCAGAAACAGTTTCTGTGTGTGTGTGTGTGTGTGTGTGACGTGAGCCCTGTGCATGCCACTCAGTGTGTATCAGTCATTAAAAAGGTGGTGACAGGGATTTTGTGAGAATTGCAAAAGTAACCAAGTTTTAATAAAAAGAACAAAAAATAAAAGCTGATACAAACTTTACTTCCACATGCAAAGAAAATGGTTCAGTGTCCTGTCAAACAAGGTTAAAATGCAACATAGTTGTTTGTGTACATGGACACAGACTGTCACTTTTTTCCCATTAAGCCCAGACCGCAGATAGTATAAAGTGATTCACTCTTTGCACATCATTTTGAGGCTAATGATTAGTTGCGGACATTCAAGCTCTGGTTGTGTAGGTAACCTCCTGTGTATGTATACAGTATACCACCCATATATTACCAAATCAGTTACAATGTCCTTCACTCATTTTGGTTGTATTTAAATCCTTTTCGTCAAAATTAAAATAAGTTTAGCCAGGACCTGCCCGCTTCATATTAAAGTTCGTTTTACTTGTCGTACAAGTCACTGAATTCATTAATATTCCATATTTTTTAGTCAGAACTTGTCTCTTCCTGTTTAAGAGTGAGTATGACATTGAAATCAGTGTATTTTGTTTTTGAGAGTCCTACTGTAGAAGAACAAAGATGATGGAGCTTTAAATGAGTGGCAGCCATTTAACAAGCCTTTAGTTTATTCGCCAAAAACTAACAGATTTTTGGCGAATAAACTATTGTATTATAAGAGACTCAACTGTAGTTGCTGAGGGGCAAAATATGTGTGTGTGTGTGTGTTTTAAGTTATGTTTTATTTCTTTGTAAAGTTGTGCACAAAGCAAGCCAAAATTTCAACACACCTATATCCATATCTATGAATAATACTCTGTGTCATCTGACTTGTCAGTTCTTCTTTTGACTCTCAGATGAAGGCTCCTAGTGTGATAAATGCAAATTTTGCAATAAGCTCCATTAGCATATAGCTCCACTTTCACACAGTGGACAGTTTGCTGCCTCTGGCTAACATTCTCTGTTTGAGTGTCACTATTTGAAAGTTTCACTTTGTTAGCATTAGCCAACTTCTCCAGACAGATGATGCTCTTCGGCTGAAAGCTGTTGACCTCCCACCCACCCCCACTCCAGCTGAAGCCACAAGATAAGGAGATAAGGTAACTTTAACAACAGTTTCTACTGAGATTTAAAAAAAAAAAAAAGTATTTCTCTTTTTGGGGGGTGGGGGCGGTGGAGAGTCTAGACTGCTGGCTAGCTTTGATTTACTTCACATAAGAAAGTGATCCATTTTTTCCCCTCCCAAATTCAGTTAATTGTGACAATTAATTATGATGTTTTTAATGCAGTTTCCCAATTTAATAATTCTCACTATCTGCAGGGTTCCCTTTTTTTTTTGGCTTTCGGAAAAACATTTAACTATTTATTGGTTAAAAAGGAAAGAAAAATAGGAAAGTCCTACAAAATACAAATAAGTGAAATGTAATGTACTGAAATCAACAACAAGAACAAAAAACAAAGTAAAACTAAAAGGAAAGCCTCATCACAGTAGTTTATTTCAATAATAACAGATGGTGGATTCAAACCCAGGACCTTCTTGCTGTGAGGCAACGCTACTAACCACTACATCACAGCAAGAAGGTCACTCCTGTACTGTACACCACTACAGTAAATCACACAGAGCACTGCCTGGGCTCACATACTGCAGCCTGTAAGATAGTGTTTACTGAGATTTCCTTTAGCTTCTCTCTCAGTAGCAGCAGCTACTGCACTTAAAAAATCAAAGAAGGTGAGCATCACCATGCAGCTCACTGCATAATGTAGGTTATTGCATCATCCACTCCCAGATTTGATCTGTATGCAAACCACAGAGGACCAAGAAATGTTTTCACTTGTGCTCTCCGGTGGGCCAAGACTAATTTATCCAGCAGCTTAATCACATGTGATGTGAGGGCAACTGGTTGATAGTCGTTAAGCTTTGATGTGTCAACTACTTTGGCACAGGAACTAGACGGGATCTTTTCCATAATAACAGCATGTTCCCCTGTTTCAGATTCAGGTTGTAAATGTGACTCAGGTTCACAGACAGCTGGCTAGCGCAGGTCCTTGGAGCCTTGGGGCTGAAGCCAATAGAGCCAGCAGCCTTGCTGTGATATAGTCTCTTGAGGGGTCTCCTAACTTGGTCAGAAATCACAACCGAAGCAAGAGGTGTTTCTCAGATGTGGGGCGGCTGATCCACAGAGTTCCCTTTGGGGGATAGAACAGGAGAAAGGCAAACTCACTGAAGGTATGGAGAGTGTTTGGAGGCCAGAGTGTGTGGTGGAGGAGGGCTGTGAACTAAACTTGTTAAAAAATTGTTCAGCTCATTTGCTCTGCTCCAGGCTGCCCAGTACTTGCCTGTCTGTCACCCTAAACCCAGTGATTTTTCTTCATTCCACTCCACACATCTCGCATGTTAATCTCCTCATCTTCAGTAGCTGGGTGCAACTGCAGAACTGTGGTCATCAAAGCCATCAAAAAGAAATAAAATGGACCAAACCTGTTATTGTGACACTGAGCCAAATACATGTAATCGTTTATCATTATGATTCAAGATTCAAGAGACTTTATTTGCCATTTGTGCTCACATGCAAGGTTTGGTACATAGGAATTCTTGTGCAGAGGTCCAGAGTAAAAAAACAAAAACAAAATATATATATATATATATTAGGGGTGGGACTTTAACGCGTTAATTTCGATTAATTAATTACGGGGAAATTAACGAATTAAAAATTTTAACACATTTTGCTGTAGTAGGAGCGCTATGCTGTAGTCCCGCGAGACTTCGTGAATCTCGGCAGTATCGTCTATGGCAGCGTGACAATCTGCAAACATCTGAGTGATTAGCTTTGTTTTCCGCCAATTTATAAGTAGACAGGCTTAAAAATAACAAGTATAGGTAGTTTCGTAGCCTA
>JASGAU010410458.1:1481-14368 GCA_030220045.1 Australoheros facetus | reverse complement strand
GAAACAAACAGCGGTGGATGGAGCAGCTACAAAGTTCTATTTTCTTCATGCTGCTGATCAGGTGGTTGATGAAGGACCTCCAGCTGTTTCCAGGTTTTAATGTGGTTATGGGAGCAAGCGCTGCTGCTTTGGATGTCTTTCGTTCCACCTTCTCAGTCACGGCTCCGCCTCTTTGTGCTTGCTGCGCATGTTCAGACAGACTGCACGTAAAACAGCTGCTGTTGTGTTTTTTGTTGAAAAACTGGGGGCTGCATGAGCTTAATGCTGTAATGCTTTTTTTATTCACAAGCATCCTCCAAATTACGTTTCTAATCAGGGATATATTCTGACGGAGCCCCTCGATACTGAGGAAGGGGGGCGTCCGTCACCAAAGATCGCTAGTGCTATGACAGCCCCGGCTAGCAAACTGTGGTTATAGTCTCTGCACAGGGAGCAAAATGTGCATGCAGCCACACACGCACACTCACAGCACAATGGAGGCGTGGAAAAAACTTGTCAGTAATGATCCACTCGTGTTAAATCATGCCTGAAATTTTCATTTCGAAGCTCGTGCATGACCGTAGGGAGATCAAACGTGCACATTGTGAACTGTCTGTGCTCTGTGGTAGATTGCAAATTGCACTGAAATAATACAGGCGCAAGCAGCGATAAAAGCAGCGATCTAGCCGGGGCGGAGTCCATGGGGCGGGATCGTGTTTGCTAAATGCAGTGACGGCAGAGCTCCGAAAGTGAAGGTGAAATCCTCAGCCAGGCGCCAGGGCGTCTCAGCCCGGCGCAGCGCCTGGCGATCAACCGCTAGCTAGAACACTGAAGCTTGCTGCATCTCTCTTTTTAATTAAATGGTTAAACAGATTGGTTTTTTATATCACACGCATACTCACACACTGATGGGTGCATCGGGAGCAATTTGGGGTTCACTGCGTTGCCCAAGGATGCTTCAGAATTAAGAATGGAGAAGACTGGGATCAAACCAGTGACCTTCTATTTGAATTTGCTTCTTCACTGCCTGTTCAGCTTGTGACAATTTCCTTTTTTGTATAAGATGGCATATTCTTTTACCCACTTTACTAAAATTTAAAGGGGAACATCTTATTGAAGTCCTTATTTGCTGGCTTATACTCGGAGCAACTGTTGATCTTGAGAACCTCTGATCCAGATCCTTCTGCATGCTCAATCTGCACTTCCTCAGGATCAATGCAACAATGCATCCAAACTATACTACAGAAAATGGGAGCTCCAGAGTTGGTAATGGTGATATAACCTATATGGTGTATATAGCTTACAGCTATGTGGCACACCATAGTCACAAACTATATGGTGACACTGACCCAAAATGTACTTTTTTAAGTTTTCTCCTTTTTTAAGTTAAACATTCAGGGCATCAGTGCTCGGGACGGTTATTCTCTGTCACAGATATTACTTTGGTGTAGTTTTGGTGTTAAAGCTATGATATTTCCCATGATATTGATACTCAGTTTGTGTAAAAAAAAAAAAAAAGGGACTTTGAGACTGTGAGACTTTGATTTGTTTGATATTTTCAGCCCTGAAAACTTCATGTGATTAGCTCCTGTATTTATATTATTAAGGCTCAACAACTGCTGGAAAAAATATCACAGAAATGATTAATTAATCCCTATCAATTGCTATTTGATTAAAGTGCCAACATTCAGCCAAACATCATGCACTTTTGAGGCGCTGCAATTTCTGTAATATAGAGGTGACTTCACTAAATACACTGAAGTTATTGTACAACAAGCACAGGCTATTCTGAAGGGGTCAGGTGGGCTCTGATTGATTCTTCAAGGAATGATTCCAGTGCCATGTACAATAACGTGTCTTTCTCACCGATCTGATTGATACAGCAAGTTTTAAAAAATTGGTTCGCCCACGCTGCAAAACAAAAACATTTCCTCGCGGGCAAAAGTCTCAGAGCCGGGTAAACACAGAACACTGGTGTCAATATATCATGTTTTACCTTTAAAAAGCTGTTCTGTACATAGTGCAACTACATAAAGCATGTTTCAGTATTTTTGGCTGAACTACTCCCATTTCAAATCCTTAGATAATTTATGAAATTTATGCTAATGCTGGCGAAACTCAGAGTCCTTAAGTTTTTTTTTTTTTTCTGGCTTTGTTTATCACAGTTGTGGGTGGTTGATTTGTTATTGCGTGACAGGAATTATACACTCAAGTCTGACAGCTCTAAAATCAGTGGGGACTCTCTGTTTGAGACACTAAAATCATAAACAAGAACTAGAGCTGCCTAAGATATGACTAAGTAGGTTACTTTGTTATCCAGCGAAATGTTTTCAACTATTTTCTCTCAGCACATCCAGAGAAACCCGACACTGTCATTTTAATTTATTGGTGTGAAACTGAAGCAAAGACACCAGGGATGGCTATTTGTTTTGAAAAGTAAACTAAGTTGTGGAACTCTTAATTACATAAAACACAAAGAAATAAAGACACGCGTGTGCGCACACACATTTTTACACATTATGTGGCTGACACACTAGTGTAATCTCTTTCTTCCTCTGCATCTACATCCATAATGAGGACTATGTGGGCAGATCCATGCAGCCTTTTTATTTTCTACTGTTTGGCCTTCGTTACAAGAGTTAGCTGGTTTTCCTTATTAATACTGCTAAGAAGTAGCCTCAGGCAAGTTTATGCTTACATATCAGAGAGTCTGACTGGAACAATGAGAGAGAACGCACGAGGCCTGTAATATATATACACACACACGCACGCACGCACATTTCTTTTTTTGGCCACAAGCAGTCCAAATCACTTCTTCTGGCAAACTGTTGGTCATTATAAAAGGTTAATCCTCACGAGATTCAGTTCAGCACACTGCTCAAGGAGATGATGTGTGTGTGTGTGTGTGTGTGTGTGTGTGTGTCCATGTTGAAATTCTGAAAACAAAACAAGAAGAGAAAATAAGAGAAACTGACTTCTTTATAGTTACATTTTAAAGTGACGTAATCTCTGTCAAGTGGAAATGTCCATTTGAGGCTGGCTCTAAAAACGAGTCAATTCTCTTCGGTTCTGGTGAGCGAAGTTCCAGTACTTTAATCAGTCCGTTAGCACTTATTGGCCGATATGCATATCTATGGATTGCATCCATACAGTTTATGGTTGTAGTTTGTTAACCAACCTTACTAGTGTTGGCTAATAATTTAGCACTTCTCCCTCGTGTTAACTAACTCCAATAAAATAACACGGTGGTGACCAAAACACCAATCTTGGGAGCACTTTTAATGAAATTCTATGGCAACAAATGTGCTTGCTGTGTGACTAATTGTACTAAAAGCCCCTCCACGAAAGACATAACTCAGACTTGTTGAGGGAAATTGTCATCAATCTTTCTGGCTCCAAAAGACAAAAGATCACAAGAGCTATAATGCTAAGTTTGAGGCTACAAAACAGGAGTTTGCTAATGTTAGGGAAATCTGTTAATATTTTGCACATCTGAAAGAAAAAAATTTAAGTAATATATTGGATTTTTTAAAATCAGCAAGTATCGCCATTGGTCTTAAAAACCTATCTAATTGCAGCCTCTCGATGTGTGGAAGTCAGCACCTTGGAATGGATAATAACGGCGCTTCTGACGCAGACTTCGTGGGTTGAGTGGAAAGACTTGTTTAAAGATTTTGTCCTTGTCAACGATGAGCATCGGATAGAAAACAAGGGTAGCAGCACTGAGTGTGGCCTGAAGTCTTGACCATACAATATGTCATCCTTGTAGGTGCTTCATTGGCAGATATGGATGTGGCTGTGTTTGAATAGTCGCTTTGTAATTTGCACTTAAATTAATTAAAATGTGTGTAATATGCTTCTATGATGACTCCGATGAAGGACACAAGTCAAACCAAGTGAGTCAAGTAAAGAAGTTAGTCTATATACTTTAGTGCTGCTGAGTGTTGCAGGAGTTTTGACCTCCCAAGGTTTGTGAACTTAGGCCTTAAATGTCTCAATATTAGATTTTTTCTGTAAATTATTTGATCGATTACTGAGATAGCAATTTAAGCACTACCACTGCAGAGATGGATGGTAGAAACAGTCGAGTGCAGCCAGAAGCCTTTAAGGGAATAAACTGGGCAGAAACTAATTTAGATGCTGTGTGGAAGCGAACTGCTACAGCAGCTCAGACAAGTTAAGATCACTTGGGAAACCTTGCTAAATGGCAAAAGAACCAAGGTCAGACACAGATGCCTAAGCTTGAAACCCACTCGTTTGAAACATTTTACATGAAGAGAAAATGCTTTATGAGCCAAAGCAGTTTTGATACATTAAAAAAAAAAAAGATACACTAATTTCTCTGCTAGTGGGCAGCGACCTTTGGCCTCATTAGTGTGTAATTGTTAGCACCTATGTATGGGCACGCTCAGTCTGAATGTGTGATTTGTCAGTTGTGGCAGCAGTTTGGTCGGCATTATTCAGGTTAAGATGAGAACAGCTAAGTTCAGCATGGCCAGGCAGTTTAATCAGGACCTCTGCATCCCCCTCTAGAAGCTGTGAGACGTCTGAATTTAACTGTCGGGGACACTTCTGGGTCAGCAGTATGAGTGAGCGGTATGTACGAGAAAGAGCGTGTGTTGAGTTATGAAACAGCGCTTTATAATCTTTAGGGTTTCTGTGTGTGTTGATACAGCTAATAAGCTCAAAGCCATTTCTGTCACTATTCACTTCCCCCACTACAGCCACTCAAACTGGATGATTGATGTCTCATGCTGGATGCATTTGGTACTTTCCCCCCCCCGCTGAGTCCACAGGCATGTGTTGATCTCTTTAATTGATCACTGACCCTTGAGTCGTTCCACTGATTATACTTTTTTTCCCCAGTAAATTCAGCACTGGCTGTTAATAAAAAATGAAAAGAGGCCTACTATTCTTTTGGCTTATTTTCAGTAATATATACTTCTATTATAGTGATGGATGCTCAATGATTAGGTATAAGTAGCCTCTGCCTCTCTAAATATTCTGTTTTAGCCCCCCTCCCCCAACGGATGCGCAGATATCCTTAATGTGGGCATCTCAGGCACACAGCCACAGCTCTGAGTGCAGAAGCCTCACCCACCTGCTGTACAACCAGTGTACCTATTCATTATTCATAATTAATTAGCTCGTACTGGACTGTTGCTCTATTTCCATTTTATTTGGTATCTATACATGAAATGAATATATCAGCGATCCCACTGACACGTAGCTACGCAGTGTTTTGTGTGTAGCCACAAGGCTTTGCTTGTCCTCTCTTACTTTCTGCATGTTTAACCATAAGACTGCAACCGTCTTACTCAAGCACCTGATGAAAGTCTACAAGGATATACAGATATGAGCATATCTCGGTCCAACCAGGACTGTAATTTATGTTTTCTCTGTCAAAATTCTTATGATCTAGGGTGTCATAATTACAATCAAGACATAGTTATCACTTTTCAGAGGATAAACTCGGCAATCTTGATATAATGTTGCACGCTTATTTGGGTTGATTCACAAGAGCCTTTTTGTGCCACAGAAATGCTGTCATACCTTAAAAAAGTCCATCTGTTTGGCTAAATTCACACGCTTTTCTGTATTTGTTATTTTTTTAACAAATTCTTCCTTACTTTCTTTTTTTGTTATTGTTAGCAGCTGCCAAAGAAAAGAGGCCATGCATTATTGAGCCAAGCATAATTGACTGAGTGACTTCATATTAAAGTGACCAGTTACGAAGCCAAGGCAAAACCCTGTACATTCAAGGTTAAAGTATTACTATGGTAATGCCCTTCAAAGTGTGACGTACTGGAGCGATATGAAATGCAATTTAAATATATGTAAAGCACATTTTTATTCATGTGCAAAAAGCTGCACTCTCGTGGGATGAATGCGTGTGTTAAACTAACCTGTGCCACAGCCACTTGTGTCTGCTGCTGTTGCTGCTGGAGCTGCTGCTGGAGCAGTTGGATCTGGTGGTGCACAGACAGCGGGGTGCTGGGTGGCAGCATGCCTGATGCTGGGAGCAGCATCTTGGGGCTGGACAACAGCAGGGAAGCCTCCTCTGAAGCCTGCTACCAGAGAGAAAGAAATGAGGTCAGCGTTAAACAGAAAATGCTGCAATGGAAAAGAAATGGAGACAAAAACTTAGTATCAATTTCTTTAGGGGTGGAAAAGCCTTCAGACGAATCATTGTGGACCAACGCTAAATGATACATATGCCATCTTTTCTATGCTTGGTCTAACATAATCAAGAAATTGATTGTAAAAGTTGTAAAAGGTGCCAATAGTTGACTGTTGAACTAAATCTGCCTTTTTTTTTCAGCAATTTTGTGCATAGCATAGCCTTCACATCTTATAACAAGTACAGAACATTTCTAAGTGAACTCGACCATATAAGCAATACACAATTTGATAATACATAATATTTCATGCACTCGATAAAAGGAAACATTTACGCCAGAGCTTATGTATTAGTTTTCATTGGATTTTGCAGGTGTACCATTAAAGTACATACTCTCATTTCCACTGTGTACTCTTCAAACACTTTTTGGAACTTGCTCATGAGAAGTAGATGGAAATAAAATAAAAAAAAAGAGAGAAAAAGAAAAGCCATTACTAATGAATAAATAAATATAATCAGGACAAGCAAAAGCATCAATAGAATGCCTTGGAGAACGAGCCGTCATCAAAACAACAATCTGAATTTAAAATGTAGAGTTGCTGATTAGTTGCACCAAGTGTGGAATGAGTGGCGCTGCCTGAGAATGCAGATCAGTAGCACTGAAATGCTCCACTCCAACAATAATGAGCTTTGGGATTGTAACAGTTTCAAGGCTTTAGTAACCAGTCACACTTCACGCCCTTTCCATCATTCAACTAGCTAAAAAAAAATGATATATATATTTTTGGAGTTATGTCATCCAAATCATACAGAGGCTAAATAAATCGTCAATCATCATCGATATTCATTGATGATGATAACATCTGAGTGGGCAAAGTCAGAAAATACATTTAAAACACCTGCTGTTCCCAAAATACACAGTCAGATTTCCTTTTCCTTCAGCAGAGAGAGGGAGAAAGTGCAGGTATTTAACCCCACTCCTTGAAATTCTTAAAAACAGTGTTACAAGATGTAAAGTTGGTATAGAGAATTAAAAAAAAAAAAAGCACTCTCAGACCAACACTGAGACCTTGAGAGTACAGCGTTCATGTTATGCCCCAAAGCCATTTAGCAAATGATTGATGCAGGTTGAAGGCCGTGTGGTGCCCCAAACATTAAGTGCGCTTTGCTGTGATGCACCGGTCACACCCAACTCTTATAAAATCAGCACCCTCTGGGCCTGAAAAACGAAGTCAAGCGCCAAAAACTGCAAAATCCTTAATGGCCACTCGAGCCCGGCTCCAAAAGAGAGTCAAATCGAATTTTTAAAGATAATTTTATACTGTTCTGGCTTAAAGTTATAAGCACGGCTGCTTTGACTGACGGGTGTAACAGCACATACTCTCTACATTACCTCTCATTTCCAGTTACTAAACTGGACCATCTCACTATGTTTGTGTGGTTTGTGCCTTTGGAGAGTTTTTAAATGGGTTGACACATTATGGCTTGCTCTGAGGTGCAAAGTGTGCGATCCAGCTTTGATGAGAAAATTTTTTATTTATTAGTTTGTTATTTATCACCATCTCTGTGGATACAACAACTTCCTAACCAAACTTTCTTGCAGATAAATCAGCCCTCCGCCCAGTCATCCAAATATGGTCACACCTGGTTCCAAGAACCAAGCTGGTGGTGGCCAACATGCCAGCGTTGAAGCTTTAAAATGTGAAGTCCAGAAACCAGTTTGTGGTATCACAGTGGCTGTGTCCATTTCCACTGCCACCCCCTTTGTCTCCTTATGTGAACACGGTCCCTCTTTAAAACTGGACCGTTAGCCATCAGCATCCAACCAGTTTGCACAACCAGCGTGTAAAGGCGCCAACGCCAGAGACCACCTTGTGCATACTGTGACATCCTGTGAGTTCTGGGCTGCTTCCTCAGTGGAGAGAGGTCATGAGGGGAACAGGTTGCAGCTGTGCTGGCTGATTAGCCTCTGGTATTCAAGCTGCCAGCATCAGTCTTGAGGGTTCTCCTTGGGGTTTTGGTTCTTTTCATTACTTTGTATTACACATCCAGACATTGCACATACTACTGACTGACATATTTGGTTACGTTAGTTCTGTAAAGTTAAGTAAACATTTTGTTACTATCATGTGTAGGCTCCTCCAGTTTCATCCTTCCCTTGAGCTGGGCAGTGACAAAGGTGGGGGCTCGTCATTTAAGTGAAAATGTGAAATCTGGTGAGTTTTGTGGGGTTTTTGGCATCTACCTAAGCAGAAAAATTGTCTTATTGGTGGATTGAGGAGTGCCACACCTGATATGTTAGTGGATTGAGAGAGACTTTTGGTTCGGTTTCCTCGTTTTGCCAATTGTGCAATTTGAGTCAATTAACTTGTGATTTTGGTAAGTGACTGGTGTCTATGCTATGCTATAGAGGTAGGTGGTTTGGTACTTCTGGAGTTTTCTCAGGAGGCTTGACAACAGGGTCTATTAGGGGACTTTGCTGTGTAAAAAAAAAAAAAAATTATTGCGGTGGTGAAAGTGAGTAGAGCTTTATGCTTGGGATTACATCCAGTTTCCTCTGGTGTTAACTACATAGCAGGAGCTATTCAAACTTCCTGGGCTTTAGTGAGTTCCCCTCGCCAGTAAACACCTGAAGACTAGGGATCAGTGCATGTAGTTAGTCTATATTAGATAGACTAGGTTGGGGAAAAACTCCAGTGTGTTTTGGGCTACCTTGACTGATTTTGATAGGCACTTGTGGGCTCAAAGTTTCATGGTGGTTTTGGAAGTCCGTCATGGCTCCTCTGTTGGAGAAATTTATTCAGGCTCCCTCTGAAGAAATCCTTCATCAGTCTGCAAAGGAAGAATTCTTGAAAATTCCTGATCATTTTAAGGTGGAGATTTCCACATCTCGCTTGAAGGAATCTGTGAAAAGCATTTCGATGGCAAACTTGTGCAACAGAGGAGTTTTTGTGTGTACTGAAGGTAAGGAGTTACCCAAAACACCTGTGTCAGCGACTGCTAAGTTGACATTTGAACAGCAGAAAGAATTGTTAATGTTGCAACTGGACCGTGAAAAGCTCAAACACCAAACAGAGTTGGAGCTTGAGGTCATGAAACAGAAAACTGAGCAGGCAAAATTAAACACTGAGCGAAGTGGCTGAACTTAATTAAAGAGGGCAAATTCATTTCAAGGGAGTTAAGTGGTGGTGATTCTGAATTTGACATTACATGTAATCTACGGCTGCTCCCAAAGTTTTAATGAGAAAGATCCAGATGTGCGACGCTGTGACAATACCTCTGTGACACCACCAGTTTCTGTCAAAACTGCAAAATTCAATGCCAGCACTAGCTAATAGTGTTGGCCAGCCAGATACCTGGATATCTTTTTTTTTTTAATTACACCTGCAGAGTGCTTCAGAGTGACTGGAATTGTGACGGACGGTTGGGTCGGCTGACGATCCGACACCTGATTAAATTGAACCTGAACCTGCCTTAAGGAATCGGGGCCAAAATACTTCACCATCTGTCTCTGATGCCTTCTGGAGACGCACTCTGCATGAGAGGAATACGTGAATGACGGCCTGCTTGAGATGGACCTTTTAGGTTAATGAGAGGACATTATCCAGGTTGACAGGTTGTTTGCTGCCTTCATGATATGAATAGCATAACAGAAGTCTCCAGAATGTGTGTGTGTATATAAACGTGAGGCAAGAGAGAATTTCTCGGGGATGACTTCTCAGTAACAAGTAGGATCACAATAGATAAGCTTTCTCTGAAGTGCTTCTCTATAGCAGACACTTCCTTCACCTCTATTCCATTGGAGTTACTCTGAGATACGTAAAATAACCGCTCAGCTGCTAAGCAAAGGATGTTAAGCAGGATTATTGCGGTAGCTTTGAAGCTGGGTTGTCAGGCAGAAGGTTTAGTAAGTGGAAGAGTGAATAAGATAATTCAGCACTCAGACCAGCAGAGAGGAAAGAGAATGACATGTTTGGCTTACAAGCACTGTGGACACAGGAACTATTCCAATTATAGAGAAACAGAAGGAGAAGACAGACATAAACAGACCGTCAGCTGCTGCAGAATAAGACATAACACAGATGGAAAAGAAATCCCATTCCAAAAGTACATTTATATAGTCGTCTCCAACACTTTCCCCATCAGAAGAACTGTTTACCATCCTTTCCCATCACTCATAACAATGATTGTCTGTGTTATAACTGCATATTTTAATAGTAATTATATTTGCTTTTGCAAAATCCATTGTCAACATCCACAGAAGCTTTCACTGAGGAGCTATTCAAGCCTCTAACAAGCATACAGGCAACTTTAGCCTCTTTGGGATGTGCTTGGATCTCACAGCTCTTATTTTTTCATAAAACATCTGTAATGAACAAAAGAGCTCAGCCAGGTCAAATATATGCTACCATACTAGAAGCACACAACAGCGTATTTTGTACTGTCAAACAAAGGAATCAAGAAAACTAGACAAAGGGAGGTCAGTCCTATGCAGACTAAACACAAAGTTTGTCAGCTACACTAACCATTTATCACGGGATGTGGCCACAGACTGTATATAAAAAATATACAGTTTGAAAAGTGAAGTCCATACAGAAGTGCTTTAAGGACAGCAGGGAGTGACAGCACTGGCTGCAACAAGCTGTCTGGTTGCATAGAAGCTGATGTGAAATGAATGTTCTGCTACCTTACTGTATGACCTCAGTAAACACTTTCCTCATGAGTTTATGGTCTCAATAGCTACTTTCAGCTCTTACTGAATACAAGATGGCATTCATTTTGTAAATCATTTCGTAAACCACATTTGAGTCAAAAAGGATGCTTTATCTTGAGATTATATATATGTATTATATGTATGAAGGACAGGCCTTTGCACGGCATGTACCACCAGCAGATTGAAGAAGTGGCTGATATAGAAAAATCCTACCAATGGCTGGACAAAGCTGGACTGAAGGATAGCACAGAGGCACTAATCACGGCAGCACAGGAACAAGCTCTGAGCACAAGATCGACAGCGGGTGGGGACTACCACACAAGGCAGGGAATACATGGAACGCCATAACCAAGTGGCTGGCATAGTATACAGGAACATCTGTGCCAAGTATGACCTGGAAGTCCCAATGTCAAATGGGATACAATCCCGGGGGTAGTCGAGAATAACAGCGCTAAGATCCTGTGGGACTTCCAGATCCAGATGGACAAACTTGGTATTTATCCTTCAGCCATCACAAGGTGCTGAGAGAGGAGCTAGAGAGGATGTGGAAGGTGAAGCTAACAGTGGTCTCCACAGTAATTAGAACATTCGTCGCAGTGACCCCCAAACTGGGAGAGTGGCTCCAGCAGATTCCAGGAACAACATCTGAGATCTCTGTCTAGAAGAGCACAGTCCTAGGAACAGCTAAGATACTGCGCAGGACCCTCAAGCTCCAAGGCCTCTGGTAGAGGACCCGAGCTTGGAGGACAAAGACCGCCCACAGGGTGAGAGCTGGGATTTTATATTATATATAAATTAGGGGTGGGACTTTAATGCGTTAATTTCGATTAATTAATTACGGGGAAAATAACGAATTAAAAGTTTTAACGCATTTTAATCGCACTTTGCACGTGGAACGTTTCTCGGTGCAGGAGTTCCAGGAATGCAGATTATATCAACGCACAACGTCCAAATTCAGCGGCCGCATCCTACGAAGGACCCCGCCCCGACCCCTTCGCAACCCACGAAGACCTCAAAGGCCAGAAGTGAGCGGCTAGCCTTCATATCAACGTCGCCTGCCTTCACCTCAGCGTAGCTCATGTTGCCTAGCAACCGCAAGTGCGAAGCACAGCTGTGTAAACGCAGCTGGTTAAACGGAGAACGAACTTTTTCTCCTTATTGTGCTTTAATTTTAATTCTTTTATTCAAAATAAGCTGTTAAAACAAGTATAACACATTTCAACATCAAGGAATACAGCTGAGCTAATGATTAATTTCCAACTATATTAAGTGAGACATTAATGTAGAATAAAACTATCCAGTTGTGATGCTTAACTTTAATTTCAGGAGTTTGCTTATCAAAAGGAGCACTTCCGCCCATCGCTGGTCTGTGTAGTAGACTGGTGGGAAAATAAAAAAAGATTTTGAAGTTTAAGCTTATGTAGATTGATTCATTCATCAACCAAACTTAAATTAACATTTCTCATGTTAATTATTTAAATGTGATTTAAATGCGATTAATTTCAATTAATTAATTACAAAGCTTCTAATTAACTCGATTATTTTTTTTAAACAAGTCCCACCCCTAATATAAATAATATATAGCTCTACTATCACTTTACTATCACAGAAGCTCAAGCACTTGGGATATGAAATCTAAGAGCCATGGCGAGCTGTAAAACTATAATGACTGAGTCATCGCTATAATTAAAGTATATAAAAATATTGTGTTTGCGTTGAAAAAATTCTGCTGTTTCATGAAGCTTCAATAAGCAACAAATACATAAAAAGGGGATGAAAAAGTAAGAATATTTCACCTTGTGCCAAATATTTTTATTTTCACTGAAATAGATCAAATTATTTTAACCTGTAATTATAACTTCCCTTTGAGCCAATTTCTATCCAAAAAAAAAATGCCACTGGAAACCATAAACTGCATGATGCCCGGAGTGACTCCTAAAAAACTGGTGGCTGAGCTAGCGAGGGTTGATGTATATGAAAAACTGTCAAGGATGTTAAATGATGCAGGGAAATGTGTATGTAGAAGGCACTCAGTTGTGAAGATTTGTAATCTTTGTGTTAATGGGTACAAGA
>JASGAU010410457.1:0-20402 GCA_030220045.1 Australoheros facetus | reverse complement strand
GATAGGTAAAGCTGAGTATCGTCTGCATAACAATGAAAATGGATGCAATGCTTTCTAATAATACTGCCTAAGGGAAGCATGTATAATGTAAATAAAATTGTTCCTAGCACAGCACACTGTATAACAATATAATTCTAACAAAATTAAATGATGAACAGGTTGTAGCTCTGGATTCACCTCTATCAATTCCATGAAGCCCTACAGCATCTCTCCAGTAATAAAGCCCCAGGTCCAGATGGTTTTCCAGCAGAGTTTTACAAAGAAGTTTGGTCTGAGCTGGAACCCACTTTTTTCCAAAATGGTGACTCAAATGCAGAAGGATCACACACTATGTCCAAACATAAACTCTACTGAAATCAGCCTGCCTCTTAAACAGGCAATGACCCCCACACTCCCGTCCAGCTACCGCTCAATCTTTCTCATTAATGTAGACCTTAAAATAGTTTGCAATGTCTTGGCCAGAAGATTAGAAATATTACTCCATTCATAATACATCCTGACCAAACAGGGTTTATCAAAGGTAAGCACTCAGCCGATAATACACGCAGACTAATAAATGTAATAGATTACTGTTCCATTAACAAATTAGAAACAACAGTTGTCTCTTTAGATGCAGAGAAGGTGTTTGACCGGGTGAACTGGAAATTGTTATTAGCAGTTCTGCACAAATTTGGATTTGGTTCATCCTTCATAAACTGGATCAGAACACTATACAGCTCCCCAGATGCACGTGTTAGGAGAAATGATCTTACTTCCCAAAGCTTCCGTCTGCAGAGGGGCACCAGGCAGGACTGCCCACTCTCTCCCTCACTTTTTGTCATCTTCATTGAGCCACTAGCAGCAGTAGATGAGCCGTTGCTGATGATGTATTACTTGGGAACTCACGAGCTTCTCTTCCAAAGACTTATAGATAAGTTCTCATCTATATCCATCAACTGGAGTAAATCAACAGTTTTGCCTCTGAGTTGTAATTTTCAGAACACCTCCAGGACTCCTCTAAAATCAGGTAATTTTAGATTTTTGGTACGGTTAAATCATACCCCCCTATGAACAATAGAGGATGATCTTGCACGTTGAAATACTTTACCTATATCACTCATGGGGTGAGGTGCCACCATTAAAATGATGGTTTTACCAAAAATTAACCATTTGTTCTCACTGATCCCTATTAAACCTCCTGTTGCTTGGTTTAAGTCACTAGACTCAAACATCTCAAAATTTCTATGGAAAAACAAACCGTCACAAATAAGTTTAAAAACTTTACAAAAGTCAAAACACAACAGCGGTCTAGACCTACCAAAGTTTCATTACTATTTCTTAGGCAGTAGATTGCAGTACATTTAAAAGTGGATCAAATCAAATTCATTAGACAGCCCATGGCTGGATCTAGAACAGGCACTTTGTGGAAAAGTAAAAATCTAGGCTCTACCTTTCATTAGCTCCAGTATTAAGTATCATAACTGCTATAAAATCCTTAGTATAAACACCTCTCTGACTGCCTGGTGGGAATTTTTAAAAATAACCAAGTTTTCACTTATGTCCTGTAAATTAACACCCATTTGGAACAATTCAGGTATTTGTCAGAAAAAGAAAATACTGAATTTTCCATTATGGCGTGATAAAGGTATAAATCATTTAGAACATATTATTCAAGATGGAAACTTATTACATTATTATGCCTGTGGCTTCTGGTGGGTGGAGCTGCAGCTTTTTGCCCTCATTAGTAAGTACATTTCATGACATACACACAAACATTCACGCTTACTCAAGCAAACACAACAAAATTGTTTGTTTGTTTTATCAACATAAATTTACTTTTCCAAGTACTGTTTGCTCTTTGTATGTTGTTTGTTCTTCTTTTACAGGTGCAGCAGTTGATGAACTGTTATGGTTTACTTAATTGTGCCCTATCCTTTCTATCCCTTTTTCTGCTTTCTCCCCTTTCTCATTTTTTTCTTGCTTTTTTTAAATTTTTTCTCAGCCTGTCAACTCTGGTATTGCTAGAACACATGTATATGTATGTGAACAATAACACAAATAAATAAAATAAAAGGACAAATATTAACAAGAGGAGCCTACAGAGAATCTATAAAGCTTATCTTGGAAAGGCAAATATGATTGGCACAACACTGCATTCAAATCACAATTCTGCTTGCAAAATCTGCCAGACATGACAGGCTGAGAAAAAAAAAGTCAAATGGCAACATTACTAAAATCAGTACTTTTCATGGACATAGTATGTTCAGGTTTACACAACACAAGATTCTACCATTTCCTGTTAAAAGGGAGCCCTTGCTCATAGGGAATAACTGAATCTTTGCAATTATCCTTTTTATGTCTTTACCTTATAATATAAAGTGCCTTGAGACAACTGGTGCTGTGAACTGTACATTGTACCCCTGCTGCATCTCTCCTCTTTGACTGAAATCCCTCCCTCTTTACTGTGTGTTTTAGGGTGGACTGACTTCAATTCCTCCATCTAGGCAGGACTTTCTGTACCTCAAATGTCATGGACAATGTTAGTTTTCGTGGAAAACAGTGGTTGGTTGGAAAACTTTAATTAGAGTCCTCACCAGCCTGGCACTGGGCATCTTTCTGGGCATTGGAACATCTACGATTGGCAGCTCAGCATGTTTTGGGTAGGCCTTGGCCAAGCAGTTGCTGGGTGGACTGCCTTTTGGGATGATGGATGTGAGCTTCACCCTCTCACAACCCTTCACAGAGCAGAAGGCAAACTTCTCCCTGTCATTGTGGGCTTTCACCTTCAGGAAAAGAAGTCTGCAAGGAATAGAATAAATTACAGGTCTCGTATGCTTCCTCTGATACTTATCAACCAAAGAAAAAGTTAGATTTCTAAAGGTATTGCTAACATTTGACACCACAATGCATATATGCAGTATATGCCCACAGTTTTCCAGCTTTATGTGTGCTTAATTACAATAAATGAGCATTGATTAGGGCCACTGATTGTAGTTTGTGGTCACAATATCTCAACTATTACTTCAACTACAAATATAACTTTTTCACTTAAGGTCCCTAAGTAATAGATGCACCCACAAAACGTATCTCACAGCTTTACATCTTTTATTGTAGGATTATCACGTTTCACTTTGGACTGATGTAGCACATCCATATTTTACTGTAAGAATCATCTTTTCTGTGTGTCTAAGCCATAAAGTATTGTACAGTTTTCTAATGGTCCTAGTTCTGGCAGTGAGCTAGTGTCTGTGTCTGTGCATGGGTCAGACCCAGTGTCTTCCTCCCAGTAGTAATATCCTCTGGCCAGGTGCGAGTGGTTGATCTTCTCCTTCTGAGATGTCCTCATGAAGACGCCAGTCTTGCGGGTTTGTTTGGTCAGGCGATTGTGGATGTCAGACAGAATTGTGAAGTTGGTACCTTGTGGATAGCAGAGGCCTACATTGATCCAGTCATTTCTGAAACACAATGAAAAATAATCTGATTTAATTTCAAAGCAAAAACTGTTCTCACATCCACAACAAAGAGGATCAGCACAAACAAGACTTTTGCTGCCTCACATGAACTGTGAAAACAGCTGAACAGCTTAGCTGTCAGGTAAGTAAACCTGTCAGAAATGTTCATGAACAAATTAAAACATACTTATAAGAGAATCCCGGAACTCAGACTCTGGCACTGGCTTTACAAGAAACTTGGGAGTGATTTTTGACAGTAATCTGACTTTTGACATATTAATGCTGTCATTAAAACTACCTTTTTTCATCTCCTGCTACGTGCAAAAAGTGAAGCCATTCCTCTGTTTCAGAGACTCTGAGAGAGCTATCCATGCCTTCATTTCATCTCGACTTAACTATTGTAATAAACTTTATTTAGGTGTCAGCCTCTCACTGCTTAGCCCACTGCAGATGGTCCAAAATGGTGCAAGCATGGTTACAAGCTGGCACTTTGATGCAAGACCACATATCATCCATATTACTTTTCACTTTTCACATAGTCACTTTTCAAATTGAGTTTAAGATTTTATTTGTTTTTAAGGCCCTGCATGAGCTGGCAGCTTCTTAATTCTATGATCTTGTAAGCTTGCACATTCCCTCTCGATCACTGAGAGGAAATGTGCAAGCTTACAAGAGCAAATGCTCTTAGCTGTCCCGGTGGTCCAGATTAAAGCACAGAGGAGATCAGGCCTTTACAGTTGTTGCTTTGAAACTGTGAAACAAACTGCTGCTTCACATCAGGACCTCTCCAACATTAGACAGTTTTAAAACCTCAGTGAAAACCCATTTTTATTCTCTGGGTTTTTAAATCAGAATGAGTTCTGAGTTCTTTATTTATGTTGATTATACTCAGGTTTTCTCATTTTATGTTTCCTTTCTTAACTTTCATTTTGTCCTCTGTTTAATGTTATTTGATTATTTTAGATATGCAACACTTTGGTCAGCAGCTGCTGTTTTTAAATTGTTGTATATATAAATATGACTGCAGGATGAGGATCTGAATGTTTTAAAAATGTCACTGTAACTGGTAAATTAAATTTTGTACACTGAAAAAGTACCAATACAGAACTGACCATGCACATTATGCATGCTCCTCTTCTGTAGCACTACAGAAGAGGAGCGAGCACAAAGCGATCAAATAATTATTTCCCTCAGTGCATGTATGTGTGTATTTTTTTTAAATCTCCTCCTGTGAAATAAGCATTGATGATAGATACACCAATAAGATTATCTTATTGTTTCCTCCTTGTAGGTTCAAATTGGTTTAACATCAGGAAGGTGTACAGCAGCATGAAATAACTCCCCTCAAATGTGTTAAACATAAAATAACAAGCCTATTTCTAAAAATGTAAGGAGAAGAAAGTAGAGATATTCATGTAGAAGTATGTAACTTTGGTAAAAGTAAAGGGCTGTAAGAAAAAAAAAAACTCAAGTAAAGCACAGTTTTTGTTCGTCCCACCTCCATTAGAGAGTAAGATGCAGTATCACCAGTTTATCACAGGCTCAGTGGTGCAGTGGTTAACACTGTCACCTTACAGCTCATGGCAGTGAAATATGACACACATTCTTCAACTTCCACACTGCAGGAGGTGGCTGATTCCTAGTCATTTGTGTGCAGGACACAGAATGCATGTTATTTGCATTCTTACTGAGTACCATTGCATGAATGACTATTCTGTCAAATGCTTGAGTTAAATATTCAGGATATGACTACATAAAGCCATGCACGCTGTTTACCAATCATCAGTTCCCTATTCTGTTCCAGAGAAATTCATATAAACTGATTCATCAAAGTTAACAACTCTGACCTATTTACTCAAAATCTTCATTAAAATGAGTCTGCTAAAATACTTCATGTCAATATTTAAACAACAACAAAAAAACTCTACTTCAGTAAATCAAAGCCAGACAAAAAACATCATTAAACTAGTCTGCAAGTTTACCCCCAGAACAGAGGTCTTGAATCAAAAAAATGAACATTATGTCTTTCAGACTTTTTTACAGGATATCCACCTCACTTGCTACACTGTGACCTGTAGATGGGGCCACTGGTCTTTGTGCAATCAGTGGAAATTCTTTGTCTCATGACTGTCCTGTTTTGACTTGCGGAATGACTGACATTCTTGAAATAACAAGCAGCCTTTATGCAAGTTAAATAGCTCAGAGCCACAGCTGAAAGCTGAAAACCAGCTGAAGGGAGGAGGCCAAAGCACAAAAAGAATCTTTTTCTATTTCTGCAGTGAATTGTTAGGAAATAGACAGTGTAAGCTGAAGGAGCCAATGATCTCCATGAATTTCATTCAAATTAATAATCACCACAAAACTATAAGCAGGTGTCAAGTTTTAAAACAAAATCAATCTGTTCAGCTAAATTCCCATCATGTTAACATTTGTTTAATTCCTTCATCTTTCTGTGTTCTTTCAAAAAATCCAACAAACGTTCATACATCAATATACCTGAAAAGGCGACATTTAAGGAAATTTGAAACTGCTGGCTAAGGCTAATCATAAATTTGGAAAGATTATAATTCATGTTGGCAGTAATGACACCCAGGCTGCTGGAGGCTTCCCGTGATGAGCATTTTTTTCTTCACTCACCTCTTTTAACTCTATGTGTTTATACACCACTCTGCATTTAATCATTAGTTATTCTTATAACAACACTGCATTGTGTTGTGGAAGCACCATTGTGTTTTCTGTCCTTAATCGACTCACTTGCAGCATGGCTTCTTCTCCTGTCCCTCCTCTGCACTTTCCTGCTCTGTGTGTCAGATGTTTAGTTACTCCTTGGCATCCTTTAGCAGTAAAAATAAATGTAGCCTGTTTGTAGCTTTGATGGCCAGGCTCAGTGAATTGGAGAGCTGGCTCCGCACCCTGGAAACTCTGGTAGCCAGCCAAGTCCCTGTAGTCGGTGCAGACCAGGGTTATAATAGTTTTGGATTTCACATTATAGTTATGTTTTATGTAATTTTAACTTTTTTCCCTCTAATTCAGTTTGTTTTAGTTAGTGTTCAGAGTGGTTTTGCTTGGTTTTATTAGTTTTTATTTTTGGTTTAATGCTTAGTATTAGTTTTTCATACTTTTCATGTAAGCTGCAAGATTCAAGGTGCAAGAGTAACTATTGTGTAATAAGACTTCAAATTATACCATTAGTTTTTCTCAATTGTTTACACACACAAATACTGGTACTTGAGACACAATGACTACAACAGGTAACTCATGCACCAACCCTCTGAACTAATTGTGCTAAACTACAAACACAATTCCTGCTTTACACTGAAATTACAGTTCTAAAACGTACTTTTTTCAAAACACTACACACAATTTTCTGCATTTGGCACAATTTTCATGAAGAAAATCTCTTGTTTTCACAAGGAACAAACTGCCATTCAAAATTCTAAGTTAACTGCCGTACTATGCACACTGACTCATCACATAGACAAACACCTGTCATAATGTCTTACAATTAGCAATCAGAGTTTTAGCATAAAAAGGCAACAGGTGAGCTCTTCAGTTTTGGAGCAACGGATGCCAACATTGGAAACAGAGCCAGAGCCAGAGGAGTGAGAGTAAGAGGATGAGGACTGTAATCTCTGATGAGATCCGAGCCACTGTGGTTGACCATGTGGTCAACCATGGTCTAACAATGAGGGAAGCTGGGCAAAGAGTACAACCAAATTTGAGCAGGTACACTGTAGCATCCATCATCCGGACTTTCCAAAATGTGAATAGGTAAGAAATCTACTCTCGTTAGAAAACTGCAGTACTGCGTATCAATATGAGTGCCCAATGCGTACAGTAGTACAGCATTCCCTGTGGACTGTTCTGCAAGAGTGTAAAAATAAAGTATGAGATATTTCAAAATATTGATAGGGTAAGCTTATCAATGCTGGACCGTGTCTTGCACAGAAATAATCTGAGGATAAAGCAGGTCTACAGGGTGCCTTTGGAACGCAATTCAGAACGCGTCAAAGAACTGCAATATAACTATGTGCAAGTAAGTCCTATAGAATCCTACAAATGATGCGTCCTCTCAACACTGTATGAATTATACATATTTCAGTACTGTAATCATAAGGATTGTACTTCACAATAGTGACCACTCCATGTCTATTTCTGATATTGACTTGTGTGTTTCAGAGAGTCCTTGAGCTAGAGGTGTCTGCAGTGGAGCACCAGTTCATCTTCATTGATGAGGTTGGAGTCAACCTCACAAAAAGACGAAGGAGGGGAAGGAATATCATTGGCCAGCGTGCCATTGTTGAAGTCCCTGGCCAGCGCGGAGGGAACATCACAATGTGTGCAGCAATTACCCAACCCATCACCATGCTACCCTTGGCCCCTACAACACTGCCCATATGATCACATTGCTGGTTCTTGTCAATGTCTATTCATATGATGGTTTGTGTGTCATCTGAAAAGAAACTACAATTGTAAGAAGAGATAACATTGTTTTGAATGTAAAGTTTCATTTTGCAGGAGAATTGGAGGGGTTTGCCCATTGTGTGTTTTTATTGATTTGTGTGTAGAGTTCTGCGAGTATGAGGCGTGCTTTCAGAAAATCTGTGTAAACAATCGAGAAAAACTGTAAAAAGAAATTCTATTCAACAACCAACTGTTCACAAGATAGCAGCATCATGTGCTAAATACATGTAATATTAAGGACACACATGGTCATGAGACATCAAGAGGGAGCAACATAAAGAAAAATTCAATAAACTTAAACTCCCAATAAACTCTTATCTCAAAATATGTATTTCAAAAAGGTAGAACTTCAGTGCAGTAACATTAGCTCCATGTGGTTTATAATATCAGAACATAGCGAAACATTATAAACAAGTACAAACTGAGCATTTGAAGGAATCAAAGGTCAAATACAACTTTTCAAGTTTGTGGGTGTTTGTATCTGTATGTGTCACACAGGGGTGTGGACATGCCCGTCTCAATAAACACATTTATCAGTGCCGTGTTCCTGTGTCCTAACTAGCCAGCAGTTATTTTTCACTGAAAATGGTCCATTATGGTTGTCACCTTGTTGCATGGCTGCAGTGCTGGTTCTGCTGGTCCTGTTGGAGCTGCTCAGAGAGGTCCCCTTGGATTGAGGTTTGAGAAACAAGCACTGTGTTTTGGAGGTAAATGCACTCTCATGTAGTGTAAATGAAATCGCGGTCATATGCAGTGTTTTCAAGCTGTGCTGTGTTGTTGAAATTGCATTGAGGAATAACATGAAACACAATTAGTTAATCTCTCTTTGCTTTTAATTGGGATACTTTGTAAAGAGCATACAGACATTAAACGTAGCCTTTTAAAAGCTGGCCGATTTAAACGCTGGCCGTTGATGAAAGCCTCGAGCTCCGAGGGGAGAGAAACTCGGGAATTGAGGCTCCAGCCTCAAACAGTTCAGAAACAATTTGAAATGAGAAAAAAGCTACACTGCCTGGCCAAAAAAAGTGCCACCTGGATTATGATCTGTGGTTGTTGCAGTTGGTCAGGTCTAGGTTCAGCAACATTATGTGCTCAAAGAATGAGGTCAGCTGACTACCTGAATATACTGAATGACCAGGTTATTCCATCAATGGATTTTTTTCTTCCCTGATGGCACGGGCATATTCCAAGATGAAAATGCCAGAATTCATCGGGCTTAAATTGTGAAAGAGTGGTTCTGGGAGCATGAGACATCATTTTCACACATGGATTGGCCACCACAGAGTCCAGACCTCAACCCCATTGATAATCTTTGGGATGTGTTGGAGAAGGCTTTGTGCAGTGGTCAGAATATGCCATAATCACTGCAAGATTGTGGTGAAAAATTAATGCAACACTGGATGGAAATAAATCTTAAGAGATTGCAGAAGCTTATCAAAACAATGTCACAGTGAATGCATGCCGTAATCAAAGCTAAAGGCAGTCCAACAAAATATTAGTGTGTGACCTTTTTTTTTTTGGTAGTGACTTTTTTTTTTTTTGGCCAGGCACTGTATTTCTCCCATCTTGACCTCTCTTCATTGGCTCCCTGTTAAAACCATTAAATCCAGAGTTGAATTTAAAATTATTCTTCTCACATACAAGGTCTTGAATAATCAGGCCCCATCTTATCTTAAAGACCTCATAGTATCATATCACTCTTTGTTTTCAGACTACTGGCTTACTTTTGGTACCTTATTATTAAGTTATTTTAAAGTGGGACAGCCTCTCTACTTTTAAGTTTGGGCATTAAAAAAAAAAAAAAAAAAGACCGGGCATAAAATGTTCCTTTTTGATAAAGCTCATAGTTAGGTCTGGATCAGGTGACCCTGAACCATCCCTTAGTTATGCTGCAATAGGCCTAGGCTGCTGGGGGTTCCCATGATGCTCTGATGCTACTTTTCCACTGCTGAGATGCCGGTGCTCGTACCAGTGCTGTGTCGGTTTCAATGAACCGGCGAAACGCTTAAGAACGGGCCTGCGTTTCTGTGAACTGATCCTTTATGCATGAGTCTGGGCGGGTCCACGTCTGGACACGGAGACTGAAGGGCACAAACGTGCTGCAAACATATTTTACGGTCCAAACCAAACTACTGCAGCATCTGTGTGCAGCATAGAGGTAAACACAGACAGTGATTACGAGCAAGTACACACTTTGCGTCCTTTTATCTGTGATATGAACTGATATAACGCAGCAAGTTCAGCCATAGAGCCCAACCTAATTCACAGCCGTGAAAATTGCATCACTTTTCTCATGTAATACACAACATGCAGTGAAACGGTTCAAATACTGGCACCGGAGCCCCGTCGGTGGAAAAGCAGCCTGAGTGTTTCTTCTTCATTCAACTCTTTTCACTCTCGATGTATCTACACACCACTTTGAATTTAATCATTAGTTATGGTTTTCTTCCACAGTGGCCACCCCTCCCTGCACCTGGTTCTGCTGGAGGTTTCTTTCCCTTATGGGAGATTTTCCTTCCCAGTGTCGTCAAGTGCTTGCTCATAGGGGGTCATCTGACTGTTGGGGTTTTTGTCTTTATTACTGTAGTGTCTTTACCTTGCAAGACAAAGTGCCCTGAAGTGACTGTTGTGATTTGGTGCTGTATAAATAAAAGTGAATTGAACTGAATAGAATATTGGCAGCATGGTGGTGTGGTAGTTAGCACTGTTGCCTCACAGCAAGAAGGTCCCGGTGTTTCGAATCCACCATTTGTTGGAGCTCAGGAGACGTATACTGTGTGCTTTTAAGTTAAGGCTTAAAATCTTTTAATAAAGCTGGTGACCCTTAACTAACCCTTATTTATGCTGCTAAAGTCTGTCAAAGTACCTCCTGTAATGTCAGAACCTCTCCTGTCTTTCCCTCTCCAGGTGAAATATACCACTATTGGCAGTCACTTTCTTTCTTCTTTCTCCATTAGTTTCTTAATTGCTGTACCTTCCTGAAACTTATAACTCCGGTTCCATTAAAAGTGAGTTTCTCTTCTGATTGTTGCCAAGTGCTTGCTCAAAAGTGTATTGCTAGAATATTGTCTATAATATTGTAAAGTCTTGATGGTCAAACCTGAGATGCAGCTCATAATCCATCCAACCATGTATTGTCTAATTGCCCTCATGGTGAATGGCATCACACAGAAGAAAACTGATGTGTGCACTTCATTATATGTAAAGCAATAAGATGGTCCAAAAAATATAGACATCCGTGCTGTTAGCATGCTTTGAGTGAAAGGGGTGTTAAGTCTAAGTGTGTAGTCGCAGTTGACGTGTCCACTGACTTGTTGAAGTTAATGAGCCAGATAGTGATCTCAGCAGGTGCCTCCTGGTCCCAGTGAATAGTGTAGCCTTTACCCAAGGTGATCACTGGCTGGAACTGCTGGTAATGTTTCCTCTTCCCCAGGGCGCCCTCTAGTATTAGGGGTCGATCAGGATATTCATCCCTCACTATCTGCATGTTAAGGTTGGCAGGGTTTCGTGTTTGAATATAGATCTGAAAAGAAAATGCATTATGCATAATATTATAGAAGTATCTCATGTTTAACATCACTAGTGTTGGAATTTCAGTTATTCTGTTAATTTAGCCACTCTAATTTGAGATAGAATGAAACTTGATTGTGAAAGATGGGGTGGGGGTGGGGTAAAAACCACAGCTGGAAATCACAATCTGTTCTGTTTATTCAAATTTGTTCAGTCTCTTTAAGTTTGTGCTGACAAAGGTACCAATGGAACTCCAGGTCTAAAAACAGCTGAACTGCTCCAGGACAAGATCAATGTAACAGGTTGCCCTATTTGTTCATTTGGTAAATGGACTGGTTCTTATAAAGTGTTTTTCTACTCAAGCTCTCAAAGCATTCTGTACAAAATGTCTCATTCACCCATTCATATAGGCACTTTTTTTCTGCACCTAAGTGCTTTCCATCTAACATTCACACTCCAAAGATGACATCAGGAGAAACTTGGGGTTGAGTCTCTTACCCAAAGATACTATGGCATGCTGACTGGAGCAGCCAGGAACTGAACTACCGACCTTCCGGTTAGTAGATGACCTACTTTACCTCCTGAGTTACAGCCACCCCAGCTACAGTTATTCAGTGTATTTATACATTGAAATCTTGTAATATTAGCAGAACATGGTGAAATACTTATAAAAGTCAGAAAGAATTCCCACAGATATGTTTCAGGATTCAACACTCTAGTATCTCATTCACTTTGAGTGGAGTAACATCATGAATATGATGGATCCATTAGTTCACTTGGTTCATGCTACTGCAGTGTAAGTTGATTATTGTAGTTAGTACTCTGTTAGCTTGTATCATGCTAACTTCTAATAAAAGTTCCATTAAGTTCTCTTCTGAGTCATTAGTTAATGTTGCTATGATGATTGCACCAGCAAAGATACCTCACCACGACATAAGGAACACTCCCAGTAAAGCACTGAAGCAATGCATATGTCAGTATCCTGACTAAAAAGGAGCCTATCCCAGCTGTCATAGGGCGAGAGGCAGGGTACACCCAGGTTGCCAGCCTGTCGCAGAACCAACACAGAGAGACAAACAACATTTCCACAATCACATTCGCGCTCTCATTCACACCTATGGGCAATTTAGAGTAGTCAATTAACCTAACCCCAGTAAGTGCATGTCTTTGGAATGTGGGAGGAAACCGGAGTACCCGGCGGAAACCCACGCAAGCACGGGGAGAACATGCAAACTCCACACAGAGAGCGGGAGATGCCTGGGCCAAGGTGGAATCGAACCCAGACCTTTCAGATGTTATTCTAACTGTGAGACAGCAGTGCTAACCACTGTGCCACTGTGCTGCCTATTATTATTATTATAATAATAATAATAATAATAATAATAATAATAATAATAATAATAATAATAATAATAATAATAATAATAATAATAATAATAATATCATTATTATTATTATTATTATTATTAGTATTATTATTATTATACCAAGCGGAATGTGGCTCGGGTGGTGGCCGAAGCAAAAACTCGGTGTGGGAGGAGTTCAGTGAGGCCATGGAAAAAGACTTTCGACTGCGTTCCTCTGGGTATCCTGTGGGAGGTACTGCAGAAGTATGAGGTGTTTGGCCCATTGTTGCGGGCCATTCAGGCCCCAACAACTGCAGCGAGAGCTTGGTCTGTATTGGCAGCAACAAGTCAGACTCATTTCCTCTGGGTGTTGGACTTCACCAAGGCTGCCCTTTGTCACCGATTCTGTTCATAATTTTTATGGACAGAATTTCTAGGCCTAGTCAAGTGGCAGAAGGCTTCCGCCTTGGTGGCCTCAGAGTCTCATCTCTGCTCTTTGCGGATAATGCAATCCTGTTGGCTTCATCAGTCAGTGGCCTCCAGCTCGCAGTGGAATGGTTCACAGCCAAGTGTGAGGCGGCTGGCCTGAGAATTAGCACCTCTACTGGAAGTCTGAGGCCATGGTCCTCAGCCGGAAAAGGCTGGAGTGCCCCCTCTGGCTCAGGGAAGAGTTGCTACCCCAGGTGGAGAAGTTTAAGTATCTTGGGGTCTTGATCACAAGTGAGGGAAGAGGAGAGCTGGAGACTGACAGGCGGATTGGGGATGTGGCCAAAGTGATGCGGACGCTGCACCAGTCTGTTGTGATGAAGAGAGAGCTAAGCATGAAAGGGAAGATCGGTCAATCTAAGTCACTACCCTCAATTATGGTCATGAGCTTTGGGTAGTGACTGAAAGAATGAGATTGCAAATACAAGCAGCAGAAATGAGCTTAATTTGAAGGGTGGCTGGCCTCTCCCTTAGAGATAGGGTGAGGAGTGCAGCCATTCCAGTGCAGCCAACTACTGCTCCTCCATTGAAAGGAGCCAGTTGAGGCGGTTTGGGCATCTGATTAGGATGCCTACTGGGTGCCTCTTGGGTGAGGTGTTCTGGGTATGTCCTACTGGGAGGAGGCCCCAGGGCAGACCCAGGACATGCTGGAGAGATTATAGCTCTTGTCTGGCCTAGGAATGCCCTGGGGTCCCCTGGAAGAGCTGGTGGAGGTGGTTGGGGAGAGGGAGGTCTGGGCTTCTTTGCTTAGGCTGCTGCTCCTAAAACCTGCCCTGGATAAGCGGAAGAAAATGGATGGATACTAATAATTAGTAGTAGTAGTAGTAGTAGTGGTGGCAGCAGAAGGATTCTTAGCAGGACTCTTCATTTTCAAGAGTTCTTGGATACCCCACAAAGACGTTTCACAAGCTAATATACTGTATGTACCACTTGTACACAAATGAGATGACTGAAGATATAAAGTTCATTGAAGATAATTTCTCACAGTAGATGTTCATAAACTAATTTGTAATTTCAGATTGAAAGATGAAAATACACTGAATCTACCAATGCAAAAAAGGGTGCATCAGGAAATAGATTTGTGTTTGTGAAGGTTATATGAAGTTGAATGAATGAGTGATTGAGTTTTACACCTGTTGACCCACCTGTGCATAGTGGCCACTGCAGATAGCAGCCTTCCAGTCAGGCACATCAATGCAATCAGGGTGACGAAGCAGCCAGTTGTCTTCTTTAACCAGGAAGGCTCCAGGATACTCACTGACTGATCCATCAATATCATGGAAGATGGTCGTCTTGTCTCCATCCATTTGCATTTTATTAAACCAGGGACCTGGCTCCCCAAAAAACACCCGAGATGTAATCTGCAAGAGAGGCATACATTAGCCTCAAGCCATTTATTGTGGCTTTTTGTGCTGTTGTGCATCACTCACATTCAAAATTCTAAACTTTGTAACTATTTCTCTTACCGTTTTTCTTCATTTTAAACATGTCTCAATATTTGAATTACAAGAAAATTTAGTTAAAAAATGTTCAGAATTATAGATATATAGGACAAGAGAAATTGAATAAATTTTTCTAATCACAATAGTATGTAAATACTGCTTTTGAATAAAGTTCCACATCAGATTTTCCTATCAAATTAAACCAAGATTCAAGTTTCTAAAAGTGTGTAGCCCCTGTGTCTCTGGTTTTATGTATTGGCACAAAAGTTGACTCACAGGTACGTGTTCGAAGGTGATGTTGGTGACATTATTGTTGGGGCAGCTCTGCCATGAATTGTTGAGCCTGAAGCCAAAGGCACTGGTGTGCCTTCCATCTAGTGCCGTGTATTTCCTAAATGTACAGTTCTGTACATTGATTGGACCATCGTAGATCTGCATGCCCCGGATTGGAAAATCACTGCACAAAACACAGATGGACAAATGCCATCATCTTGATGTTTGGACCCATATGCCAGCAGAGATGTGTCATACGCAGGGAACAGAGGCCTCAGAAAATCACTGAACTGAAAAAAAAAGGCACACAATTACAGCACCATGTGTTTGTTTGAGCCAAATCTTGAAGGAGCTATAAAAGGGTTGTTTAATTTTCGTTGTGCAGCCAGGTTCATGACAGAATGCTTGGCTGTATGACGCATGCGCTCTACATCATCAAAGAAGTACTTACAGTTAGGCAACTACAAGAAAAAGCATTACACAAAATGAAAGAGTAATTTTGCTTTTGCACCAGGATTTATTTGGGTTTATAAATTCAGGCTTGTGAAACAGGTTGTTATGAACTGGTTCTATAGTAACCCTGTTGGAGAACTATAATCAAAATGCATTATTTTGCTATACTAATTGCTATGAGGACGCTGGTTGAGGAATTTAAATTCAATGGGGGAAAAAAAAGCTTGGAGAAAGTAAAACTGAACACCAAATACATGGGAAATGGATTTACCAAAGTCAAATAGAAAACAGCAAACATGGAGACAAGACTGACACAAAGAGAAAAAAAAATCTTGAAGAGAAGGAAACACAAAACACCATTAACAGAAACTAGTAATTTGATCCCTTTTCAAAACCAAAAGAGGTCAAAAATCTGGGCCAATGATTTCTGAACCATAACAATTTTATTTGAGAACCCCATTGAGGCATAAGAATCATATAAAGGGCCTGGCATATTTTTAGATATGATTCAGTTTAATCAAAAAAGTGGGCTTCATGTATCTTTTTCACTGTTTAACCCTTTAACAGTGGCGATTGTGCCGAAGCACCTGTTACCTGCCTTTACTTGCTGTGAACAGATGTTTAACGCCGAGCGTTTCACTGCTGAAATGTCTGATCAAACACACTTTGAATTACTGTAATTATGCGATCTTTTGTCTTATCAGAAAAATTCAAATGGTTTCTGAAAGCTGAAAAATTGCACTTCAATGTGAACTATTACACTACACTATTACGGTAAAAGCCCACAAATGACGGCACCTTTGAAGTTAAGGGGCTCGCCTGTTTGTAAATAAAGGGTTAAGTTTTGTTATATCTCTGATTATGTTAGTTTTCTTATCGTCTAGATTCTCAGTTTGCTATAGTTTTGAATTTAGCTTGGTTTGTTTCCCTTTCTCATCTTCCCTGTGTTCTTGGTGTCTGTGTCTTCCCAGTGTTATCACATGTTTAGATTCCCTCTGTGATCAGTCTCCTTTGTCCAGTCTTCAGTGTTATCTTGTTTCTATTTCATGTTTGGTCTCTTCCTGTTTTAGTTTGTCAGCCCTGTGTTCCCTGTGTGTTGCGTTGAGTTTTGCTTCCTGTATTTTCATTAATATGATTCTGTCCACCTGTTCTCCCCAGCGGTTTCCTTTTATCCCTCATCATTCCCTGTTTATGTATTGTCTGCTTTTCCCTCTGTTCTCAGTTGTGTCCCCCCTCATGGAGGTGTGGGTTTGTCCCTGGTTTTCCTGTGTGCCAGTTAACTTAAGTTTGGTTACTGTGTTCCCTGGTTTTGTGTTTATATTTTTGCTGGATTATTCAGTAATACAACCACCATCAACATTCCATCCTGTTATGGAGTCTCCTTTTTGGGTCCACCCCACTTGTCACACTGCTCATACATGATAGCAGGACTCTTCTGTCAGCATACAGGACTATGCTGAGTTTGTGTGCTGACTCCAGGCAGATGTGGCAAGGCCTACAGCACATTGCAGACTACAAGACTACCACTAGCATCATCAGCTCCAAAGACAGCCTCCTGGATGATCTGAAAACCTCCAGCTGTAGCACAGAGAGGAAGCATGCACACACCTGGTCTACATGCCCCTCCTCCCCTCCTAACGGTCTCATCAGGTCAGGTACACAAAACAATGAAGAAAATTAACCCCTCCTAAGACAGACAACATCCTTGGGTGGGCTCTCAGCACATGTGCCAGCGAGCTGGCTGATGTTATCACCTCCATCTTCAACCTCTCCCTCCTGTTTCAAAACGGCAATCATTGTCCCCATTCCGAAGAAGAGCCCACCTACCGGAATGATTATAGGCCAATAGCACTCACTTCAATCATTGTGAAGTGTTTTGAGAGAGCGGAGCTGGCCCACATTCAGAGGAGTATACTGTACCCGACCAGTATGCCTGACAACCCAGCAGGTCCATCTCAGATCCTATCGCAGCTGCACTACATTATTCTCTCTCACTTAGAGAATAAAGACTCCTACATCAGGATTCTCTTTGTCAACTACAGTTCTGCCTCATTCCTCACAAACTCACCCATAAACTGTCTACACTTGGCCTGCCCCCCCACCCTGTGCGACTGGCTTCTAGACTTTCTGACTGGCAAGCCCCAATCTGTCAGGATTGTTAACAAAACCTCAGCCAGCATTATTACTAACATAGGCACTCCACGGAGATGCATCCTCAGCCCCATTGCAGGTGACACCGCAGTGATGGGACACATCACTGGTGGGAACGAAGCTGCCTGCAGGAAGGAGGTTGCCAGTCTGGTGTCATGTGTGAGGACAACAACCCACCTTCAACATGGACAAAACAAAACGGATGATAGTGAACACGAGGAAGAAGAGGAGACCCCACCAACTACATTTCATTCGAGAGCTTGAAGTGGAGAGGGCAAGTTGCTTTAAATACCTAGGTGTCTATATCAGTGAGGATCTCACCACACAGCTGGTTAAGAGGGCTTGATAGCAGCTGTACTTGTTGAGGAGGCTGAGGAAGTTTGGTATGTTGACCAAAATCCATGCAACTTCTACAGCTGCATGGTTGAGAGCATCTTGACCAGCCACATCACCGTGTGGTATGGTGATGCTACGGACCGCAAATGCCTGCAGAGAGTGGTGAAGACTCCTGGAAAGATCATTAGGACTCCACTACTGTCTCTGCAGAGCATCTGGTATTGCAAAGTAGTTTACATTTCTACACTCAAACCAGAAGTATAGAAGTGTGAAATCCAGGACCTCTAGGTTAAAGAACTCTTTCTTCCCCTCTGCCATTAGACTCCTAAATATCTGCGAGGAGTTTAAAACCTTTGTCTACCTCAGCTTGCAATTGTATTTGACTCTGTGTTTTACAATTTGCACATGCACACACTGCACACACTCTTTACTGCTGTATCTCTCATATGCTGATTTATTGTTAGCTTTTATGTGTGTCTTCTAAATGATCATTTTTGCTATTTATCTATATTACATGAGGATCTTTATCTTTTTTTGCCTGGCATCTGTTGTGGACAGCAAAGACACAATTTGATTGTACAGGAAAACATGTTTCTTGACAATAAAACTTGAAAACTGAAGAAAAAAAAACCCCTCAAAAGTTCAATTGGGTCCCCTACACAACACTTAGTCTGCATTTCCTGCAGACTCTGACAGAGCAATCAGATAGTAATGGACCCAGCAGATGCAGTCATTCAGAAGAAAATAAGGTGGAGTGTTCTAGGCTTCTAGCCCTTTTACAAAAACTGTTGAGACTACTGATGTAAGGGCATGATGAGTCTGCAGCTCCACCATTGAAGCCACACTCAGTTATCCTCACATTGTACCTCCAGATTCGGTGTCTAAAAGGACAGTTACCTTCCCGGGCCAAAGGTCCCCAACCCAGAGGCAAGACAGCTCAGCTGGATCTTCAAGTAAATTTAAGTTTTTCCCCAGAACAATGTGACTGTTCAGTGCCATATTTTCACAGTACTTTCACACTGCAGAAAATGGAACAATGATGACTACCACAATTCACACTGGCATTTTGGGACTTGAGAAAATAACTGAGTTCACAAATAATTCCCTGCCATGGGTGTCATTGAAAAGCTTTTCTTTACAGTGATAATCCCTAACACTTTCAAGAAATGTAGCAAGAAATGCAGCAATGCACAGAATGACAGCATTTGCACCGTATTGTGCATGATCTCAGTCTATTGCATCAAAGAATGTTAATCTAAACATAGTGCCAGAAGTGGTTTAGATGATATTCATTTTCCCCACACACAATAAAGGAGTATCTAATAATACAGCTGTTAAGGCATTCTTTTTGTACACTGCCAACTTGGCCGGAGTATGGGACTGATTCTCAGCATACCAAGCCTGGCTCTCATGCATACCAGCCTCTTTTAATTTGGTACTCCTCCCAGAATGTGCCTTTGGGATATCTGACATTGGACTGAAAAATAAGTGAGTCTAGTGTTCTTATTCTTTTCCTTCATGACTAGCAGCTGTGGACAGTTTGAATTAATGTCAGTTATAAAGGATTATTTTGAAACAAGTTTTCCGGGCAGAGAAGTGACTGTAGTTTATATTACCATTACTGCAGTGCTTCTCCACTCCCCACCCCCACCCACCCATACAGTACTACATTGAGCATGTTCCAAACTCATACACTGTGTGACACAGAAGAACTGTCTTTAAGTACATGTTTGCAACACTTCTCACTGTAGGCTAAAAAGGGTTAATTTGACTTAGAGGGAAAGTTACTTAGATTATGACATGTTTATTTGTTCTCTGCTTTTTATTATATTTGTATCTAACACAATTTGATTGTTGGTGATAAACCCGTGTTTAAGACAAAATCTGTCCATAAGTCTGAAGTATTAACCAATGCCATAGACTGTTTCTGTTTGCATGTAAAGGTTCCTACGAACAATGTTGTTCTAGAATCAGATGTGGACTATATTACGGATGCAGGAAAAAACTAGTCCATGCATTTGCTACTTTGAGTCCATTATACTGCAAATCCTTGTCACTGGCTCCTCATTAAATCCAAAATTAAAATTAAAATACCTTTCACAAGCAAAGTCTTAAAAGATGCAGCCCTATAATATCTTTTTTTTTGGTTTTTTTTTGTTTCCTGCTCTCGGTGGAGACGGACGCATTTTTCTCTTCTCCCCAGCCTTCCCTATCTACCCCTGCTTTTTTGCTGCTTCGCTGCTTAGAGCGTCCCTTTACACATCCCCGAACTAGAATTTAAATTATGGATCTGGTCAGCTGGTCTCTCAACACTATTGATGATCAAATTCTCATCACGAGGAGATTGGGAGAAGGGGAAACCTCTTTCCTCTGGCCCGGCTACATACCCGGCTGGTTATGTTATGGATTTCCGTGGGGATGGAAGATAACGTTCCTGGCTGCACTGTGTGGACGTGGCATTTATATTGATACCAGAATTTTTCCCGAATTGGACCTGGGGATACCTGGTT
>JASGAU010410453.1:0-16580 GCA_030220045.1 Australoheros facetus | reverse complement strand
ACACACACACACACACACACACACACACACACACACACACACACACACACACACACACACACACACACACACACACACACACACACACACACAGGTGTCTTTGTATGAATAAGTGCAGTGTCTCCCACCTGCACAACACTATCCCACTCTATCACACTAATTGAGCATATAACCACAGCTCACACAGAGGGGACTGATTACCTGAACTGTACTTCAGCTCTGTATATATCAGAGCAGCATTATATGTGGAGACATGCCTCCAGAGGTGCCACTGTCTGTGTTAAGGTACCAAACTACAAGGTAAACCTATTGCAGTGGCCTGCAAATTGTGTGTGAGATTGTGTCTGACTCATTTTGTGGGGCAGTCAGGGTACTCCAGGTATACGTGTGTTTACTCAGTGAGATTGGCGGCTGGGTCCCGAGGGAGCAGTGGCTTAGCCGACGCTGGCACACTGTTGAAGCTAAACACACTTAATTGAGGACGATGCTAACAGGCCCTCCTCTGTGTGTGTGTTGGAGAGTTAGACAAGAAAGTATGGAATGACAAGAACACAGGAGTCTTGCTGTGGTAAATAAGGCAGGGGCGAAAGTGTCAGTGGCCCTTTCTGCCCTTTGGTTGACAATGTGCTGATGTCTAGTAGCCAAATGAGGTGTGTGTATTCAGCGTTTTCTATGATAGCCTCCACATGATATTATGTCACTAATGTATTGGCATTTGAATGAATATGCCAGTGTGCCTTCATTTATGCAGCACAACATGCTCAACTTAGATGCCTGCTCATTATATAGAGACCTTTCAGTCACATTTCAGCTTCAGGAAAGCTAGTAAATAAACCTTGAGGTTGATGAATTTTTTCTTATTTTTCCCAAAGGCTTTTTTCTCACTTACCCTCATTTGCTGTCTGGCCCAAATTAAGTTAAAATTACACTTCTGCAGAGATTCATGAAGCCATAATTCTTTGTTAACCTCATTACATCCACCAGAACCACTTAGAGAAGAGTTAGGGTTAGCCACATGCGTAGCATAGGTTCAAAAACTATAAAATATTACCTTTCAAATCAAATCTTGTACATCTATTTTTGGCCTTGGAGTTTGATCTGTTGTGTATAAATGGGCAGATGTGAAGCCGACTCTTACACAGGTCACCAGCAATCTGGTAGATGTTAACGATTTTAGAGGTTATAATTTATTATAGATGCACACAGAGGACCCAACACACAAACCTCTTTACACTTCACAGTGTGCAGTGTGGACTTGCATGTTAAGCCGGCAGATTGGCTGAGCCAGCATCCTATTGTGTCAGGGTAAGTTTTTGCATATATTTCAACATCATTTTCCCACAAATAAGGACCCCTCCAAGCAAAGGAAGCTAATATTTTCTTCAGGCCATTGTATGGGTAAGGCATATTGTTGCCTGACTGGTCACTGACTGCTCCATTTGTAATGATCCAGTCTAAATATTTGTGTCCTTCTGTTTCAAGATTCTAGTTGTGTGTTTATCACCAAAGTGAAACTGATTTTGTTGTTTTGGTCTATTTAGCT
This sequence comes from Australoheros facetus, assembly GCA_030220045.1. Lineage (NCBI taxonomy): Eukaryota > Metazoa > Chordata > Actinopteri > Cichliformes > Cichlidae > Australoheros > Australoheros facetus. The sequence continues at coordinate 15,037 of JASGAU010410453.1, read as the reverse complement.
AACTGTGGTACTGCTTTGCAGATGCAGCTTTATTGTGGTGTACACCCAGTCTATGCAAGAAATGAAAGAAACACAAATACAAATGTGTCCAAACTGCCTAGATCAGATATAGGCAACATTTTGCTGAAATGAATCATAACGCCGTCGGGGCCTTTCTGTGTGGAGTTTCTTCCAAATCATCTCTCTTTACTGAACTGATTTTGTTGCCATTAGGCTAAAAGACACGCTCATGACAAGAACAGAATGTGATTGAAAGTTTTCATGTATGAGATGATGTATTTGTTTGTAAATAGGAAATATTAGCCTCATCTTCTCTGTACTTCAGTGGTACTAAAGACTGAGTCAGCTACACAAAAAGGGATTCAAGGTTTTTTTTTTTTAATTGTCATTCCAGCACATGCATTCACATGAGGTGAAACACAATTTTGCACTCAGATTCAGGGTTGAGGCCAACAACAACAACAACACACATCAGGAGCAACATATTTACAGTGTAGTATAAATAAGAAAATGACAAGTATAAATAAGAAATATAAATAAGAAATGACAAGTCAGTTTCCAGTAATAAAAATAAAAACAGCTTCAGTCCGTTTCACAAATAATGACAGAAAATTGAGGTAATTCATATCATGATCATGAATGTATATTTGTTAAGAATTTGCATCTGCAAATATTATTTTTGAGTCTAATAATAAGAATGTAAGTTAATACGGTATGAGCTCTGAGTCACGCCCTCAGAATGTAGAGAACACATCACTGAGAAAGAAATACAGTATTAACCTACCGTCCTGCCTACTTTCCTCAGGGCTCAGTTGATTTCAGTTCACTTCTTTGTATTTGTTGTATTTACAACCCTGTGATACCTCTAAGTCTGAGGCCATGGTCCTCAGCTGGAAAAGGGTGGAGTGCCCTCTCCGGCTCAGGGACGAGTTCCTGCCCCAGGTGGAGGAATTCAAGTATCTCGGGGTCTTGTTCACGCGAGACGGGAGAAGGGAGCAGGAGATCGACAGACGGATCAGGGCTGCGTCTGCAATGATGTGGACGCTGCACCGGTCTGTTGTAATGAAGAGGGAGCTGAGTGTAAAAGCAAAGCTGTCAATTTACCGGTCGATCTATGTTCCTACCCTGACCTATGGCCATGAGCTTTGGGTGTAGTGACTGAAAGAACAAGATCGCGAATACAAGCGACAAAAATGAGCTTCCTCCGAAGGGTGGCTGGGCTCTCCCTTGGAGATAGGGTGAGGAGTGCGGGAGGGGCTCCGAGTAGAGCAGAGCAGAGCCGAGTAGAGTAGAGCCGCTGCTCCTCCACATTGAGAGGAGCCAGTTGAGGTGCCTCGGGCATCTGACTAGGATACCTCTGGGCACCTCTTGGGTGAGGTGTCCTACCGGGAGGAGGGCCCGGGGTAGACCCAGGAAATGCTGGAGAGATTATATCTCTTGGCTGGCCTGGGAACGCCTTGGGGTCCCTCCGGATGAGCTGGTGGAGGTGGCTGGGGAGAGGAAAGCCTGAGCTTTTCTGCTTAGGCTCCTGCCCCTGCAACCCAGCCCCGGTTAAGCGGACGAAAATGGATGGATCGATGGATGATATGTCAATCAATGGTATCATTCACTCCCATTGGTAGTTGCTTTAATTGCTTGCCACATAATTGAAAAAAGTTTAACTCGAAACCTGCACAGTTATTTTGCCTGCTGTTACTTAAGTTGCTGAATGTCATTGACTTTCTGTGGTCACACCACTTAGGGGTGGGGTTATTTTGGCCATACAGTTTTTCTGTTATAAGAGTTTAGTTTGGGTACGACAGACGGGGAGAAATGCCATATAAAGGGCTGGATGCCAAACTAATCACAATTCCATTCCACAGCAAATTCAACTTTACATTGAGAACCACAACAAAACCCTGCTGTAATGCTGTACTACATGCATGAAAGCTATCCGTTTTGTTGCACTTATTTGAAATGAACATGCAATTTCCTTTTCGAAACTGAAAATTTCCTTCCGCATTTTCAGTAGGCCTTGTCAAATTTAGTAAAATCAGAGAGGTCTGGGCCTGTTGCCAAACCCAACTTGCAGTCATTACAAACAGAAAACCGAGTTCAAAGATTTTTCTTGGCTATAACCTGATGTGAACGGCTTCTTTAAGCTGGATTCAACAATATCTGCCGCCTTTCCCACATGACATGAATGGTGCATTAAACGGGGCAGGTGTTGCAGGTGTTGCAGTTCTTCTCTGGGCTGCCTCAGTCACCCAGCCTCGTTCAATACGGGCACTGTTAGGTTGGTGCGTGATTCCAGTGTTTTAGCAACTTCTCTGGCTGCTTCCCTCGGACGATTACGCCAGCAGGGTTTACTTAAGGATGGGAGCGTGACAGCTGCTGGAATGCCTCTGCTCTGCCCACAGAGAACAGGACATGGGTCACACCAACACTACGGTTACACAGGCCCAGGCAGCACAGTTCCACCAGGCAGCTCAAATGGGCCGTGGATCAGAGGGGCTCCTTCCCAACTACAGATGCTGCCATGGATTGTATATAGTAAATGTCCTGCAGAACGTTTACGTCTGTCCTTAACTTTTACACATTTTTTTGATTGTTTTATAAATAAACATTGATTTCATTCTTTGACTGTTCTCCAAGGAAGAATGTTCATTAATGCTATTGTTAGATTTCTGTTGCTGTTGGGTATGAATGATTTATACTGTAAGACTGATTAGCTCTAGTAACAATTAGTAGAAAAACATCTTACAGTTTTATTATTGCAGTCAAAAACTTGGTTGGGGCAAAGTGTGACTTACTATGGTAAATGAGGTAAAGTCATCTTTGGTGATGGCCTCAACCGCGGGAGTGAACCCTAACCTTGTGTTTTGGAGATAAAAATGGACAAAAAGGACTTATTTTTTAAAAATGTCAACAGTTTTTGATGCATGTCAGTGAAAAATATTTTTTTTTTGCCTTTGTACTAACATTAAAGCTTCAAAATAGTCTTATGTCATACGCTAACAGAAATTTGGGGAAATATCTATTTAGTTACTTCCAGTTAAATATTAGCCTAAGTGTACTGTATCATCATTTTCCTTTCTTCCACCTGTTTGCATAGACACTTGAAAAGTCTGTGAAATAAAGGCTTGAGGGAATGCAATTAAAAGCTGAAATATTGTAATTTATGCTTGGCAAAGATGGTGTATAGAGACACAAAGTGGAATGAAACAGACTTAATGACAAAGTTTGTCAGTTTAATGGCCACTTCTGTTTAGAATAAAAAATGGTGCAATTGAAACCTTCAGATTTTGCATAACAATGAAGCAAGTGTCCAGTTTTTCAAACTTTTATATAAAGTCAATAAAAACTGTATTTTATCAAATCATATATATATATATATATTGTTTGGGGTTTGTCTGATGCTCTTCTCTTCTAATTTAATCATCTTATTCTGTTTTAGAGAAATTAATGCTAACATTTATATCTCTTGATTAGATCAGTTCTTAATTTTCAATGACTAGTATTCAGTCAATCAGCTACTTCATTTATCCTTTTTGGGGCAGTTTGAGTCAGGAAAGGACAACAGCATGTTCAATAATCAATGTTGTATTGGATCTAATTCGTGCTAAACTGTGTGATATACAGTTTAGCACGAGGAAAGCAAAGCCTAAAGTTTTACATATGAGGACATAATGAAAATGATCTAGTCCTTACCAGGTCTTGAAATTAGGTAAAATAAATGTAAATATAACCTGAGATAACAAGACAGCTTGCAGAACCACCTTTAGCAGCAATAACTTGAAGAAATAACTTTCTTTATGACCTTATCAGTCTCTCACATCGCTGTGGAGGAATTCTGGTTCACTTTACAATGCATTCCAGTTCATTGAGGTTTGCGGGCATTTGTTCATGCACAGCTTTGTTTCAGTCAGGTTGAGGTCTGAACTTTGACTGGGCCACTGCAACCTTGACGCTTTTCTTTTTCAGTCATTCTGTTGTAGATTTGATGATGATTGTACGACCCAAGTTTGGCCATGCTTTAGTTGTCAGACAGATGCCCTCACATTTAATTCCAAAATACTCTGATATGCAGAAGAGTTCATGGTCAACTCAATCACTACAACATGCTAGATCCTGTGGCTGTAAAACAAGCCCAAATTATCACCCCTGCACCACTGTTGGTGTGAGGTGTTTGTGCTGATAGGCTGTGTTTGGTTTTGCCAGACATCTCCGCTTTGGTCTCATCTGTCCAAAGAACATTGTTCCAGAAATCTTGTGGTTTGTTCAGATGCAGTATTGCACACCTAAGCTGTGCTGCCATGTTCTTTTTAGAGAGTACAGGCTTCCAGCTGTGGCTTCCACAACAAGCCACACCAACTGAGGCCATGCGAGACTGACATAAAATTTTTTTCTAACAGTCTGATCTTGGAGTGAATTTGCTGGGATGTTCACCCCTGGTAGGATTGGTAGTTGTCTGTTGTCACCAGGCTCCTTCTTACAGAAGCATTAAAGTTGTACTTGGTTTTTAACATGCTACTGCTGCATTTTGGCTTGGTTTTTGTTAAATAAACAATGACACAGTAATAAGTCATGTATTGTTGTTCATCTGAGGTTGTATTTGCCTAATTGTAAGACCTGCTAAGTAACAGATTATATGTAGTATGTCCCAATACGTAAAACCTTAGAATTTAAAGAGGGTGTACGTTCTTTTTAACACGACTGGAATCTGAGTAAAAACATTGTTTATGGTATTGCACTTTAGTATTGTACCATCAGTACTGATATACACTTGTGGTGAAAAGCCCTGGAACCTTCATTTGTCATAGAGTCACTGACTCACATTCCTTTTCCTCTTCTGTTTCTGTTAATATTCCAAAGACACTGTATGGGGCATTTGGGGATGTACAGATGCATCCAAGTTTAATCAGAAACTGGGATTTTGATTGATTACATGTGTCAGTTCCAAACTGTCATACAGTCAAATCCTGTATGTGCATTTTCTTTCATTTATCCTGCACAGCATGCTAATTTTTAACATTATGTTAACATTGCCAGTGATTGACATGATGTGTTGCTCAAAAGGCCTGTGAGGAGTTTATATGCACATCTACTAGCTCTCTGTTCTGTGGAGGCTCACCTGGGACCAAACATAACTGGAAGGCGTGTTGGTCCAAGGCTTCTCCAGCTGTATTTATTTCCTGGCTGGCAGCTCAGCACTGGTGACGGTGGTTCATGTTAGTCACGGCCTGGCTCCTTCAGAGCGGCCTGAGAGAGTTACTCTTGGCGCAGCTTCAGCTGGGACCTGAGTGGACGCTCAGGATGCCAGCCGGATATCAAGTCTTTGGACATGCATTCATAAAACTGATGGCTTATTTGTTTCTACTTTACTACATACATATTCACTCATTCCATGGAATGATTTAATTCCATCCCCAGATGCTGATTTTCAGTACCCGGTGGATAACAACTTCATTAGAAATAGAAATGGGGTTGCCAGTGTAGCTTAACAGGTTGAACAGGTGAACCATATGCTGTAAAACTATAGCAGAGGCTTGAGCTTGAATGTGCCCTGAGGCTGTTTACTGCATGTCTTCCCCCAGCTCGTTTTTCCAGCTTTCTTGTCTTCTCTCCACTGTCCTGTCTCAGTAAAGCTTAAAAATATGGTTACTTCTGGCTCCAAAAGCCCAACATGGCAGTGCTAACAATAAGGCTATATTAAGATTTATAAATAAAACAAATTGGATAGGATGATAAAATGAAGCTCATCACTTGCAGTGTTTGCAAATCTTTTATTTGTCAGGTATTTTCTGCTGACTGGATGAGAGCCAGATAAAAAACTCAACATGAAAGTTGAGGAGGTCCATTAAGCAAATTGAGTGACAAAGTGAGCTGGCATTGGAATGGTCTTTAGTGTGAAACTGGCACTTAGAGGTCCTTCGTGCAAGACAGGCATGCCTCTCATCCAGTGTGAACATCATAAACGTACACACATCTTCAGAGTCTTTGGATAAGAGAAAGCGACTTGGCATGAATGTGTGCCCTTAGCCCCTAGAGTCATGCTCTAGCTGCAGGATAGATAACACCCCTCAGATATCCAAAAACCATAGGTGACTGCAACATGACTACTTGGCTCATAGCAGGGGATGCCAGCCACTTAACCCACAACTTACTGTATACAAGCATACCCTAACACATTAATAAAATGCATGCCAGGAAGATAAAAGGAAGACAAATACAAACATTAGTGAAAGGGGCCAGAGCACTCATGTTTATTTTTTTAGAATGTAGGGTATGGTGAATATACCGTATTTTTTTGGACTATAATTCGCTCTGGAGTATAGTAATAAGTCGCATTTGGGGGGGTGGGGGTGGGGGTGGGGGTGGTTGATAGAATCCGAGACCAAGAGCAGGCCGAATAGGGTTACGCCTACGGTATGCTAACGTAACACATTCAGCTACATGACGCACAACAAACTGAGTACATGTCTGGTATGTTAACGTAACATTAACAGTTATTCAGTTAACCATAGCCTAAAGAACATGCTAACAAGTTAACCAAACCAATCCATTGAATTCTTCATCCTCGGTGTCACTTCTAAAAAACTCCGCACACTCCGTAGGTAGACGAAGCGCTGCTTCCTCTTCTGTGTCGCTTTCGTCAGACTCGTCCTCAGTTGCAGTTCCAATTATTCTGGCCTTTCTGAATCCCGACAGGATGGTTTTGGTTGTCACTGAAGCCCATGCTTTGTTGATCCATCCAATGACTTCCATGAAAGTTGGGTGGCACATTCTTCTGGTTGCCGTGAAGCTGTGCTCTCCAGAGACTGCCTTAAAGCTCCGGTTCATGGAGATGTCAAGTGTCTGAGTATTTTGGTTAATGTGTTAATAATTTCACATATAAATCGCTCCGGAGTATAGGTCGCACCCCCGACCAAACTATGAAAAAAAGTGCGACTTATAGTTCGGAAAATACGGTACTTGTCAGAAGAAGATAAAAGCCCTTCATAAAACCAATAATCTTTTAGTGCAAGTTTATGGTCATAACTGAATATTTTTATTTTTGCAAACTCAGATTGTTGAGATTTGTGCAGCATTTGGTGGGAATTAAAGATGTCATGGGCTTCTGGCAGATGCAACCAATACACCATCACTCTAAGTTTTGGTATGACAGGCCTGTGCAGCATCCTCCATGATCCAACTCATCACCACTTGATGATCAGTTGACAACTCTGCTCCTCTCTTTGATGATGCAATTACAAAACCGATCATTGACCTGTGACCTAGGGTGTCTTGGTGCCATGTGTAATTATGAACATAATCATGTTTGAACATGGTGTTTGAACTCTCCTAATGGGATAATGGAGTTGCCAGGTGGGGCACCCCTCTTATCCACTGGGAGAAACCCCAACGTACAAGCGGCAAGCCAGGGGGATACAGTAATACTCACTCCTGCCCACTGCCTCTCACCGAGGCCAACACCAGATTGGAAAAGAGTCCAGCCCCTCTCCAGGAGAATGGCTCTAAGCCCAAGCTGTGCATTGAGGTGAGACTGACAACTGAAAAGCTCACAGATCAACTCAGGCTCCTTCCCTGCCACAGGGGTGACATTCCATATTTCAATAGCCAGCCTTACCAACTGGGGAATGGACTGCCAGGGCCACCATCGCTGGCTGCCGCCGAACATACTCTGCACCTGACCCCTAGGACACCTCCTGTAAGTGGTGAGCCCACAAGAGGGTGGGCCCATGTCACCTCTTCAGGCTGCACCTGGCTGGGGCCCACGGGCTAAGGCCCAGCCACCAGGCACTCTCCCCCAAGGTCCCTCCCCAAGCCTGGCTCCAGGGCGGGGTCCTGGTAACTCTGGCCCCTTGATTCCTCAATCTTGCATAGGGGTCATGTGAATTGCTCTTTGTTTGGCCCCTCCCCATTATGAGTTTATTATAAGTCTGAAACAACTTTAAAACAACTATCAGCAAAATGAATCTAATCTTAGATTCTTAATCTTAATCAGCTTTCAACAGGTGTTAGTCTGTTAGACTAAATAGTAATTATTGCTATCTATCTATCTATCTATCTATCTATCTATCTATCTATCTATCTATCTATCTATCTATCTATCTATCTATCTATCTATCTATCTATCTATCTATCTATCTATCTATCTATCTATCTATCTATCTATCTATCTATCTATCTATCTATCTATCTATCTAAAATTTGTAAACAATTGAACATATCAAAATGTATATTTTTAGTATCCAAATGTCATTTCCACTTGTTAAATAATAATCAGCCCTACTGGTTATAGCTTAAATGGGCTTGCAATAAACAATCAATTCGTAAGTGAACAGAAAGAGTGAGCGTGCATGTGTGCTGGCACGAGCACAGCACCACAGCTGCTTGTCATTTTGGCCTTAACACGCATGGCCACCTGTTCTGAATAACAGAACCCCCTCTGCACTCCTGTGCATTTATCATGTAGTTTACAGTAAGGTGATATTCAGCATGAGGGCTACGTACCTCATGTGCTGCTCCACTACAAATCATGAAGAATCTTGATGAGTGTGATAATGTACAGAGCTTTGGGGCTTTTCCACCTTTCCTTTCATCAGTCAGTTCCTTCCAGATCAGGTTAGGAGCAGCACACTGAGGTAAGATACTGGAAGCCATCAATGTTCTCACAAATCTCTCCACTAAAATAAANGTTTATTACAGAATAGGACCATCTGTAACACAAAAGTAAGCAGTAAGTTTGGCACTTTGTCTCCAAGCTGTTTCTAGACATTTCTTTACTTTACTATAACTTTCCACCATAAAGTCAAAGTGTCATGACCTAATGATGTACGTTCATTGTTTTTTTAATCTTTCTTTTCCGTAAGAGTGAGTCAGCTTTGAAAATTCATTATTCCCAGAAAATCTGATATCCCCATATTGAGTACATCACTTACTAGTCTGAAATGACTAACAGGAATTTTGTCTGTGTTCCTGCACGTCACCTCACAAATTCTTTTTTGCTGGACCTGTAATGCTTTTTTTTTACTTTCTGTCATATTACATCAGGTATTCATATTAAAAATGGCTAAATAATGAGGTAAAGGTAATCTCTGTGGGTAAAAAGTGAAACCTTCAGACTGCTCTGAATACTAGTTTCCAAAGTTCTTTCTCTTTGTATGGTCAACTGATACAGGCACAAGATGCCACAAGTACAGGCTGCATAGCTGATGAGCAATGAGTGCTGCCCCTCACCTTGCTTCATGTAGCCAGTCAGAAGAAAGAGTTTTTAGAGCTAAACTAGTCTAGACTATGAATGACCTGAGGGGGCTGCATAAAATGTTATGAACTATTTGGAGTGTTATTCATGCAAAGCCACATTAACAGACTCGTATATTAAAACTTTACAGCTGGAAATTATAGTTATACAGTAGGTAGACCTGATCTAATTCTCCCGTGATTACCCATGCTGTACACCGTTCAGTAAGTACTGAGACAAATTGCAAATAAACATTGCTCGTGTGTTAGCGGGGAGGACATGTACCATATTATTACTATTTTTTAATATTTAGTATGTTGTATATGCAGTTTTATAAGATATACTGCAATATTATCATTTTAGGACACCTTTATATTAAATCTAATGTAGTTTGACAAACCCTTGACTTTTCATCTAGTGTCATCAAGATTTGTCTTGTTCAGTACTTTGGTTTATAATCAAATACCTGAAAAATTTATATTTTCATCAGCCTTAGTTTTAGAATTTGGTAATTAGTCAAAGTTATCATGCTATCACTGTAAAACAGGACAAGGTTGCTAGTCGATTTCCACAGTCACATGTAGTTTGTATCACAGTTGCTGACTTGTCTGCATATACTTGCCATTTAATCTCTGAGTGGAAACTTGAAAGAGTGCAATGCAAACTGGAAATGGAGAAAGTCCACTTTCAAAGTAAAAGTTGAGCCTTACTGCTGCAACCAACATGTTTAAAAAACCTTAACTTTTACTTAGAAATTGAATGTTCTCCGTTTCTGGTTTTCACTACCACTGTCATGGCTAAGGGAATAGGAAGGACTCAAAATGCAGACTTGTTAGAATCTCTTTCAGTGAATTTATTTACAGTGCACAAGACAATGAATAGTGATAGCAGGGGGAAGGTGGCAGATGGGACTCCCCGTGGCTGCTCCAAAGGTTTACAGGACTCTATTAACAGACAACCACTGGACCTCTCCTCTTTTCCTCTTCTCACTCACTTACTCTCAGGCATACACTCAAGGGTTCCAGTTTCCTGAGCAAAGAAGAAACAGAGGGTCATTAGATGCCCACTGAAAAAGTTAGTAGCAAGATACTGGAGAGCTGAGAGCAACTAACTGGGAGGTAAGTAACAATCCGGTGTCGAGTGTAGGTCTTCCTCCACTTAAGTAGGACAGATGATCACCCAAAGCATCATCAGCTGCAGGGACGGGCCCAGGTGCCTAGCAACTGAGAATTGGAGGAGGACCGCCTCTACGACACAGGGATTGGTTAGTGAACATGCACAACAGAATGGGAGACCCAGAGTGAGGCCAGCTGAGTCCATGACAACCACTTGTTGAGTAGTTAGAGAATGTTTGCAGAAAAGTTGGCAGATTCCCCCAACCATTAGCCAACCAGTCGCAGAATACACACTTTTTCTAGTAACTAGTGGCTGCCAAGGAGTAACTGACCAGTTTCTTAGCATGCCTGAATGGGAATTTAAGAACTTATTTCATGGCAAACACCAGCAACCTCTTGCAAACAGTTAGAGAATACACAATTTTCCCTTGTGACTGGTGGTTGGCAGATGGTTGCCAACTGGTCTCAAGGGCTCTGTGACTGGGGTCTAAATAACATTTAAAAAGTGTTTTTGAGCTCTATGGATAGTTTCTCCCTTCACTGTTATTTTAATGATAATCATAAAAGTTAAAAAATCAAAACATGGTCACAGCCAAAATGCTAATGTTGAAACCAAGAGATGATGTCACATTTTCTAAGTGGGTTTTTTGTATGTAAAGTCTTTGCGGAAGACACATTATGATCTTTTATTTGGAGAAGAGGAGCATTCCTAAATACAAGATTTAGGAATGAAGCATATGAGTGAGAATTTTATTCAAGTAAAACCACAGTTGTATTAGCAGCAAAATGTAGTTTAAGTATGCAAATGTCATTTAATTGTAGTGGTTGCTGTGGTTTTGGCACTGTTGGGTAAATTGCAACAAACACTTTACAACAGACTCACAACTCTATGTAAAATCTTAACCTACAAAGTTTCTACATCTGCCAGACATATGTGCAGACTACAGGAAAAAAAAATATTCCAGTTTCCATCACAATTCCACTACAGTCTGTGTAGGTATCTGACTTGATCTTTGCTTTGTATTTTAAATACAGTCAAAAAGCAGAACATTTTGGTATTTTGTGCTCCATATGGGCATCTCCAGTGACGGTCCTGTTGCTGGCAGAGAGAAAGCGCAGAAGCATCAGATAACAAAAGTGCTGGACCGTGCACAGTTATACACAGGTGAGGTGTGTGTATATCCTAGGTGTGATGTAGCGTGAAGAGAGCAGAGCAGCACAGTAGATGACCCAGATAAGAGGATTATTAGTTTATAAAACATCTCAACTACACAGCTGGGCTGAGATAAAGAAGAGCTCTCTGCAGCCTGAGGCCAGCAGCACTGTGAGTACTGTGATAGATCGCCACCCTGCAGCTCATTTGCTCCTTCATTAAGTTATCATAGCGGACTTCATATCTCCACTTTTGTAATAACAGTTATATCTAGGAGTAGCACCCATATTTGCACATAACTTTTTTGATGATATACTGAACTGCTGTGCTTGTGTGAATGGGGTCAAGTTGGCAATTACATGAATCTCCTTGTGATACTACGGCAATTGTTTGTGTAAAAAAACGTAAATCTGTTGCCATCTACATATAGAGAAATTTATATTAAACAAAACTCACATTAACTACTTGCAAAGTCCAGCCTCATTGATTTGAAAGAGAAATTCAGAAATTCCTCCAAAAATAGTGATGTAGTTAATGCAGGATTTATCTTCAGAATGACGTAGGTGCTTGGCAACCTTAATTTTGTATAGGAACATAACCAGAATGGGCATCCCCCATTGCAAAGAAATGCATCACAGGCAAATTGTGTTTATCGGCCTAGACTGACTCAGATTGATTGCAACATTTTGACAGGTGGTCTGTGATTCTAAATTTTACAATAATTATTTCCATAATTATCTGTCTGAGGGTGTTTGCAGTCAGTTCAAGTCAGATCGTGACTGTTTGTAGACAGGTTGCCTCCCACCAGGTGACCTTTGCAGTTGCCTTGCAATGAGGTTGCAAGTGTTGCACACTCAACCTCTGGGCAACCAGCTGGTTTTTCTTAGTCTTATGGAGGTTGTGGCTGTATTTTTACTCCAGTGTGACTGAGCCATAAAACACACGTAGTGTTTGCAGAAGTAGTAGTAGTAGTCTGAAGTGGTTTCTGCTATGTGCTACAGTACTGTTGAGAAAGTGCTACTTTGGAAAATACCAATGTGATTCTCCCAATATTGATCATAAGTTTGTGAGTGAAAATGGCTCAAAACATGTAAAAACTTATTGTTATCGTCCCTAAACTAAAGTGTAAAAAAATGCTTTCATATCTAGAACTTAGCATGGTCTTTCATACTTCAAGGCACCCTATACTTTAATATTTCAATATGCATGTTAACAGCAACTGGCTGATCAAATGCTACAAATTTTTAAAAGAAAATTGCAAACACAGTATATCAGTAATGAGAATGCCTCGCACCTGACCCCCCCAGAAGCAGCAGATTTGTTTTTTGTACAATGACTTTAGCATATTTAATTAAACTATGCAAATTTTTTCCTTCACAATAGGAAAAATTTCCAATTTACAGCCCCTGGAATTATATACGTTGGAGCTCTGGTTCTTTTTAAGTACAATGCAAATACTGCAGTTTTAAGGCTGAATTTCAATTTTTGCGGGAACCCTCTTGTGGTAGTAACCTATAGGAATGCCAGCAATGCAAAATGTATGTACTGTATAAGTGGGCTGCATTTACAGTATATGGTGTTTTTCCAGTTTTAGTCACTACTTGAATCTGCTTTATCTGTGTATCACACTGACGTGTTTTCAGTGGATAATTCTATTATGGCTACATAGATTTCCACTTACCTGATGTTTCATGCTTTAGCACGTGTGCACATGAGTGTACATGTTGCCAGTATGTGTGTTTCTAGTCGCCTGGGATTATTTATTCTTACTGTGGCTTTTCTTGTCATCACTGAAGGCAACAGAGACTGAGGATGAATAACAAATTATGAAAACTAAACGGGAACACTCGTGCGGACCGGAGGAAACCGGTTCCAGTGAGGTTTTGCCGATCTCACGACACCATGCTCATTTTAAAATGTTCCCATGAACAACTTATGTTAATGACCTTCCTGAGTACTTCCTTGTCTGTGTCCAATCATGCGACTCGAGCCATGGTGACAGCAGGTCATGCTGTGGAGAAAAAAGATTTGCACGTATGCGGATAGATGAATGTGGATGTGGTGACAAGCTTAATGGGCTTTGAATGTCACTCACATACAAAAACACACTGATAAATACATGCAGTACACACACACAGTACTTAGTGCTGTCTGTTTGTGGCCTTGAAGACGTTATACAGTCTTGCAGATATTTGTCTTTAAAATTCTGAAATTTACCTCTGTAACCCTCAGATCTGTACAGTAGGTTCTTTTTTTTTTTTTTTAATCTAATTTCTTCATGTCTCTTTTGCAACATCTGGTTCTATTGCTTCAAAGTACTCCAAAGCCAGCATTTGGTCTCCCTGCTGGGTTAAATTCACCACGCTTTGGGACCATGACACGCACACCACGTCTCTCATGATACTGTTCAACATCCATCCTCTCATCTCTTGTTTTTGTATCTCATATTCTGTTCTTACTTTCCATCTGCTTTTCAGTGCCTGGAAAACATAACAACATGGCAAAATGATTTCTTTCAGCTCATTTTAGCTTCCATTTACAAATTTAAGTAAATAGTCAACAGTAGCCCTGATGTTTGCAATGGATATGAACACTCAAGCTGTCCTTCTGACAGAGAAAAAGGGGAAACATGAACAGATGCGGTAAATACTGAACATGATATATACCAACTCTGGTTTCATTTTTTTTTTTTTTTTTTGGGTGCTACCAGGTTGTCCATCTTTAAAGCTTTGTATGTAGAAAACTCTAAATGAAAAGTTCTTGAGAAGATATGCAGAAAATCAGAATTAATCTCAAAATATTGAGAGGATTTTTCATTAAGCAAGCTGTGATAAAGTGCAATGTACCTGAAACCATGACATAAAGCACGCGACCCAGCAGTTTCAGACACATTTTATACATTCTATCAAGCTGGTATTGTGTCTGTTTGTGTCTGTGTGGGTCGTGCTAATTTTATAGTTCAGGAGTTGCACAAAGCAGGGTGAGATTGGCAGGGATTAAGCCTCCTTTCTGTTAGGGTCGACTTTAGGATTTGGATAATAAAAAATATTTCAGGTTGGAATAAACTGAAATTATCCTTGAAGACCTTGTTTAAACACCATATGAAACATTTAGGAGTTGGTTCTGGCTTGATTGTGTGGCAAAAATTCTTTCAAACTGTTTTAAGTTCAATCAGGATGAACTCTGATCCTAAAATTTGCATTACTGAATACCAAGCTATTCTGACAGTGTTTACCTTTCAAGAGATAATTAGCATAAGAGTAAAAAAGAAGCTAGCTGAAAACGTTCATTTGACCCCCTATTTTGTTTTGATTTGGGTGCCGTTTACACGAAGCTGTTTTCACTGGAAACGGTGTCGTTTTGATGCGTTTCAGCCTTGCGTTTACACGATGGCGTTTCAGAAACGCACCGCTTTTACACGATGACATGTGAAACGATGAAAGCGATGTAGTTCCCATGCCAGGCCACAAGTTGGCGTTGGTTTTCTCTTTGCAAAGTTTGTTTATGCAAGACGCGCATGCGTGGAGTGACAGTAGGTAGTGC
>JASGAU010410452.1:0-20299 GCA_030220045.1 Australoheros facetus | reverse complement strand
GTGGGTGGGGAGAGTAAACAGATTGGGAGGAGGTGGTGATGATAATGATGAAAGCTGTGTGGTGAGCGTGAGGGCTGGTGGGAGGGAGAGTGGTAGGAAAACAGGAAAGAGATGCAGGGGAGTTGGGGGGGGGGGTAATGATGATGGTAAGGGACAATGAGATGTGGTTAAATAAAAAATGATTTGCAAGATTAGGAGGGAAGGAGAGGAAGCAAGGGGCTTATGTGATGATGAGCTCGGTTTAAACATGGAGGAGGAGAGTAGAGAAAGTAGTCAGCTAAAGAGAAGAGGATGCTGAAGGAATGGAGGGAAGGAGTTGGAGGATGTGGAGGGAAGAGTGGAGGATGGACAAGGTGTATGAATACACACAATGTGCTATTGACTGAAGGCTTTCCTTGTTAATTGCATATTCCCTGTGATTGCACTGTGAAATATGGTGCTGAATGAGAATAACTTTCTCTCGCTCGTTTCTTTCAGACAGAGAGAGACAGCAACAGGGATGAGTTAAACATAAAGGAAAAGACAAGGAGACAGAATATGGGAGCGAGAATGTCTGCAGCAATTTTAATGGCAATCAATCCAATGGCTGCTGCAACATTTTACTCAAGACCACAAATGTGGTGACACTAGAGGTAAAGTCAGAGGGGACTGCCTATCATCAAGATATATCATCTGGGCACCGTGAAATATCTGCACCAAACGACGTCCATGCAGTAGATGTTTATTTCACTGGGAAAAAATTTTGTTTTAAAGAGCCTTTGGATGCTCAGTGGGCATCAGGAACAGCTGTGCAAAATTTCACAGGAATCCAGCCAACAGTTATAACTGTACAATAATTCAATGAGGAATAAAGCGGACCAAAGGAGTTCCAACACATAGGAGTTTTTTGTTTTTTTATAAAACAGAAACTTAAGAGCCAACCCTGAATTTATATTCTTATTCATTNCCCATTTACTTAGTCATTAAAGGAAAGGAGAAAATACCAGCACACCAACATATGAAAGAGAAGAATTGTTTACACATCCAACAAAGATGCCTGGCAGTCTTAAACCTTTGTAAAACATTAAAAATATTTGTGAAACACTCAGACAGAAAACTTGCCATGTTTTTGTGGATACTAGGCACTCGAACTGTGTTGGATTAGACTAAATACAGAAATCTATATCATAGTTTTGAAAGGATGAGTTGTAGGATATGAACTGTGTTACATGGATTAACACTAAGTAGTTCAGAAACTTATTTGTTTGCCTATGTATTACATACATGATTTAGATACCTACATCTACAACTTACAAAAACAACAACACGGAACTCATACTTTGACGATCCACATTTGATTTGGCCGAATGCCCTTCCTCATACAATCCTCACCATTTATCCACAGTTGGGGCCGGCACTAGGAGTAGACTGGCTTGTGCCCCCCAGATGGCCGGGTTCACTGGAATGATCGGGGTAGACAGGATTAGAAATGAGGACATCAGAGGTACAGCTCAGCTTCAGCAGTTTAACGATAAAGTTAAAGAGGCAAGGTTGAGATGGTTAGGACATATGCAGAGGAGCCTGACAGCTCCAGCTTCAACATCCTTTGTCCAGTATCCAGTACCATACCAGTAAAACTCTAAAATGCTTTTAAATTGAAACAGACACAGTACATAAACCAGTTATGTAAACAAAGGAGCAAATGAAAAGTTCAAAAATACTGATGGATTATTATAACATCAACATCGCATTAACAAACAGAAAAAATAAGAAACAAGTCCAGTTATCTTTAGCAGATGAGGTCAATGATACCTAATAAGTTGAAATACAGTGTTGATGTGAATGAAGAAACATTGTTGCTGCACTTTATTTTTACTTGCTAAGTAGCTACGCGTTACTTCTTGTACATTAGTCAATGGCAAGGTTGATGTTGTTAAACACTTTTATCAGTTTGACATCACTGATCCTTCAGTTTACCATCAATGAAAATATTTTATTTTCTCATGTAAAGGAAAAAAGGTCTTTGAGCACATCTGTGGCCAATACAAGGTCATACACTCAAAAGATACTTTATTATTAGGTACACCTTCCTAGTACTGGATTGGACTCCCATTTGCCTTCAGAACTACCTTATTGTTTCATGGCACAGATTCAACAAGATGCTGGGAACAGTATAGACCAGACTTTGATCCATAATAGCATCGCACAGTTACCGCAGATTTGTCAGCTGATTCAAATCTCCTGTTCCACCACAACCCAAAGGTGCTGTACTGGATTGAGATCTTGTGACTATGGAGGCCACTTGAGTATAGTGAACTCACTTTCAAGAAACCAGTTTAAGATGATTTTGTGGCATGGTGCATTATCCTGGTGGAAGTTGCCATCAGAAAATGGGTACACAGTGTTCATAACGGGATGGAATGGTCAGTAACAATACTCAGGTAGGCTGTGGCTTTTAAATGATCCTCAGTTGGTACTAAGAGGCCCAAATTGTGCCAAGAAAATATCCATCACCATCATCCTGAACTGGTGATACAAGGCAAGATGGAGCCATGCTTTCATGTGTAATGCCAAATAACCCTACCCTGACCCTGCAAATTGAATGGTGCAGCAGAAATTGGCCCTCATCAGGCCCGCCAACATTTTTCCAATTTTCTGTTGTCTAATTTTAGTGAGTCCGTGCAAACTGCAGTCTCAGTTGCCTGTTGTTAGCTGAGAGTGGCACCCGGTGTGGTTTTCTGCTGCAATAATCCATCTGTGTTGCGGATTTAGAGATCTCTCTTGCATACCTTGGTTATAATGAGTTTTTTGAGTTCCTGTTGTCTTCCGATCAGTTTGAAGCAGTCTGGCCATTCTCCTCTGACCTCTGGCATCAACAAGGCATTGTTGCCAAGAGACTAATGCTGACTGGATATTTTCTCTTTTTCAGACCATTCTCTGTAAACCCTAGAGATGTCTGTGTGGAAAAATCCCCCATAGATCAGCAGTTTCTGAAATCCTCAGACCAGCCAATTTGGCACAAACACCCATGTCACATTTAAAGTCACTCAGATCACCTTTCTTCCCCAGTCTGAGACTCGGTTTGAATTGTAGCAGGTCATCTTGACCATGTCTATATGCCTAAATGCGTTGAATTGCTGAGATGTAATTGACTGATTTGATATTAATGAACAGCTGAACACACGTACCTAACAAAGCAGCCAGTGTGAGGTGCAGCAGTCCTCTAATGCAGAGGAGTGCATATTGCAAGTTCATGCTGTGATATTTCCTCCTACTTAAAGTGAGTGCTTGCAGGTTCAGAAAGTCCCACATTCACAGATTTTTAATAACTTCTGATAACTTCCCTGTTAGAAATATGCCCCCCCCAACTATAAAACTCTGGCTGAAATTATGCTGGTAATGTGAGTGTCTAGTGTGGCAGCAGAAGGAGGGTTCAGCCTTTCTTATATGAAAAGTTGCCTGTCTGGGGAAAAGACAAAAAAAGGAAAAAGTATCTTCTCTGAATTAACCTTCCTTGATAAATTTAATTACAGTCAAGCAAACACTCAGCTTCAGTCCATTTACTTCATATTTGCCTGTTTAGGCACAGTGACAATGGTGTTTTACTGCCTCTGCTCTAAGTGCAGATCATCTGCAAATCATTCATCTGCATCTTGTGCTGTTGCCATGAGAAGTGAGTTCACATTCTGTGCTTTTATTCATTTTTCTCTCCATCCCCTCATAAATGCACAATCTTTTCCATGCATTGCTTGTTTGGACTGAGTTGCCTTTGAAATTATAATGCTATTAAATATTTGTCACTATTGTTTTTAAAAAATGAGGGATAAAATTACAATATGATGTAATTTCTACGACCCTGCCAGTCATAATGATGAACAACAAGAAAGTGTAGTGAACCTCTGGGTACTGTATGTCAAATTAACCTCCATATTAATGGTTACAAGGTTTCCCATTGTAATATTAAAGGATGATCAATGGTTTTCTCTTCACATGGTTATTATGTTGTGCCAGCTGTATTCTTCTCAAGAGATGGTGTAACCACCTGTCAGTGGTTGCAATGTTTTGGTAGTGAGGCACATGGGCTTCATGAAAACAAAACCACTGTACAGCAAGAGAGATACGCTCTCAGGAGTTCTGCACTAAATCTGCTCAAACGCTACGGTCACATCAGATCAACACAACCTGAATAAAATAGGCCACTATTCAACACATCATATGGCATTTTTAAAAATTACATATTTCAGGGAATGTAAATTGTGAGTGGTGGGATGAAACAAGACAGCAAACAAATCTTGAAACATAATTTTGTTTTGTTTTTATTAGCAGAGAAAATATTGCTGCACCTGTTTCACAGCTTAGTGAAAAATGGCATGAAATGTATCTGACTACATACACTATATTCCCAGAAATATTCACTTATCTGCCTTCACACGCATATGAACTTGAATGACACCCCATTTGTAATCCAATTAATATGATGTCTGCCCACCCTTTGCCGCTATAACATCTTCAGCTCTTCTAGGAAAACTTTCCACAAGGTTTAGGAGTGTGTTTATGAGAATTTTTTACCATTCTTCCAGAAGCACATTTGTGAGGTCAGACACTGAAGTTGGATGAGGAGGCCTGGCTCACAGTCTCCGCTCTAATTCATCCCAAAGGTTTTCTATCGGGTTGAGGTCAGGACTCTGTGCAGGCCAGTCAAGTTTTTCCACACCAAACTCACTCATCCATGTCTTTATTGACCTTGCTTTGTGCACTGGTGTGCAGTCATGTTGGAACAGGAAAGGGGCCATCCCCAAACTGTTCCCACAAAGTTGGAGCATGAAATTGTCCAAAATGCCTTGCTATGCTGAAAAATGAGGAGTTCCTTTCACTGGAAATAAGGGGCTGAGCCCAACTCCTGAAAAACAACCCCACACCATAAGCCCCCTTCCACCAAACTTTACAATTGGCACAATGCATTCAGATACAGTAAGTACCGTTCTCCTGGCAACCGCCAAACCCAGACTCATCCGTCAGATTGCCAGATGGAGAAGCGTGATTCATCATACCAGAGAACATGTCTCCACTGCTCTAGAGTGGCCGCATGCTTTACACCACTGCATCCAATGCTTTGCATTAGGCCTGGTGATGTAAAGCTTGGATGCAGCTGCTCGGCCATGGAAACCCATTCCATGAAGCTCTCTGCACACTGTTTTTGAGCTAATTTGAAGGCCACATGAATTTTTGACTAAATCCACCTGGACACTTTTCTTTTAAAAAAGCTTTTTTTTTTCCTTATCTAGCTCTTGTGTTTAAGTTCAGCAATTTCATATTACATGCAATGGTGAGGTTATTACTGAGAGAACAAACTGCCTTTTTACAAAAATGCAAATATAGTAATTTCCCTACTTTTTAACAAATCCTCTAAACCAACTTGGGATGGAGGGACATGAACAGGGGTCTCTGACCGGCGCCACCCGCATGTGGGTACATGCCGAGCCACTGACCCGTTTGGCTTGCTCCGCCACCCGGTTCCCCCTCGACCATACTGTGTGAGAGACCCTGGTCCGCGAATGAGACGGGAGTGTCGCTGGCTCTGCGCCAGCCGGAAAGTACATTCGGTAGCCAGTCATGATCTTTCCGCAGGTTCACCGACGGAAATCTGTTACGACTTTTTTTTACTTCCTCTCTAAATAGTCAAGTTTGATCGCGGAACATTTTTTCTGCACACAGAACAATGGTAGACTCACCTACAAGCTGTGTTTACAATCTGATCACTTAATAAAGCTGGCTGCTTGGCGCGCTGCAACGATGAAACCAATTGAAGTCACGTGATCCGAGCTTGCGTTCTGATTGGTTCTAGGGATGTGTCAGCTTTTAAGGGCAATGGGAAGTGGTGTTTAGAGGCTTTTGACAGAACACGGGTAATTCAGGCCGTCAGAAACAGATATTTTGTGGGTTGTGACGCATAATGATTTGATTGGCGTATAGTACGTGTGGAAAGTATTCCCGAATTATCGCTATCTCATTTTTGACGAGGTGGCATTTAGCGTAGGCACCTCTTGCTTAGGTGACAGCTTTGCACATCTTGGCATTTTCTCAGTCAGCTTTATGAAATAGTCACCTGGAATGGCTTTCAGTTAACAGCTGTGCCTTGTCAAGAGTTAATTTCTTGAATTTCTTGCTCTCTTAATGTGTTTGAGACCATCAGTTGTGTTGTGAAGAGATATAGTTGGCATACAATGAATAGCCCTGTTTGAGTAATGCTGTAATCCATATTATGGCAAGAACTACTCAACTAAGTAAAGAAAAACAACAGTCCATCATTACTTTAAGAAATGAAGGTCAGTCAATTCGAAAAATTTCAAGAATTTTGAAAGTATCCTCAAATGCAGTCGCAAAGACCATCAAACGTTATGATGAAACTGGCTCTCATCAGGACAGCCCCAGGAAAGGAAGACCAAGAGTTACCTCTGTTGCACAGAATAAGTTCATCAAAGTTACCAGCCTCAGAAACCACAAGTTAACCGCACCCCAGATAAGAGCCCACCTAAATGCTTCACAGAGTTCAAGTAACACACACCTCTCAACATCAACTGTTCGGAGAAGACTGCGTGAATCTGGACTCTATGGTTGAATTGCTGCAAAGAAGCCACTTCTAAGGAAGAACAACAAGAGGAAGAGAATGGATTGGGCCAAGGAACACAAGGAATGGACATTAGACCTGTGGAAATCTGTTCTATGGTCTGATGAGTCCAAATTTGAGATTTTTGGTTCCAAACGCCATGTCTTTGTAAGACGCAGAAAAGGTGAGCGGATGGTTCCTACATGTGTAGTTCCCACAGTGAAGTATGGAGACAGAAGTGTGATAGTATGGGGATGCTTTGCTGGCGATTTATTCAAAATCCAAGGCACACTTAACCACCACAGCATTCTGCATCAACATGCCATCACATCTGTTTTGCACTTAGTGGGACCCTCATTTGTTTGTCAACAGGACAATAACCCGAAACACACCTCCAAGCTATGTAAGGGGTATTTGACCAAAAAAGAGGGTGATGGAGTGTTGCGTCAGATGACCTAGCCACCACAATTGCCTGTCCAAACCCAATTGAGATGGTTTGCGATGAGTTGGACTGCAGAGTGAAGGCAAAGCAGCCAACAAGTGCTCAGCACCTCTGGGAACTTCTGCAAGACAGTTGGAAAACCATTTCAGGTGATTACCTCATGAAGCTGACTGAGAGAATGCCAAGAGTGTGCAAAGCTGTAATCAAAGCAAAAGGTGCCTACTTTGAAGAATCTAAAATCTAAAACATACTTTGGTTTGTTTAACACTTTTAAGTTTACTACATAATTCCTTGTGTGTTCCTTCATAGTCTTCTCTCATAGTCATTCTGATGATAAATGGGTTACTGAAACGAGAAAGATACAGCATAAGTGGATATGACATGAGAATCGGGAATTGTTGGAATACTACTACACATGTGAAAGTGAAAGTGGTTACATGAAGAGCATGTGGGACCTATAGCCATACTAACATTGCAACAACTACAGTACCAGTCAAAACTTTGGACACATTCACCCATATGAATGGGTAGCTCAGTGTTCCAACATCCGCAAGAAGCAACTGCAACGATTGACAAGGTATAACACAAATGCAATGGCAAGGGAACCAGTATGTCAGCAGGGAGATATCGTCATCTCCACACTCGGAGATTGAGTACCCAGCCCCAATAACAACTGGTACATTGAATACTAGAGCAGCTGACCTGAAATCAACAGGACCCTAAGAGCCTTCATCAGGAACTCAGTGGGGATGTGGAGAACAACACTAGAGGCCAACTTCAAGCCAACTGCAAAAGTCAACATCAAGTGCAGGATTTACCAAGTAGATCTGAGTAGTCTGAGAGCTATGTCCCCACTGCTGTTCTGCATAGGCTTGAACCCCCTCAGCGAGATCACCAACAAGACTGTCTACGGGTACTGACTGCGGAATGGAGCAAACATCAGCCGCCCCCTCTACGTGGATGACATCAAGCTATAAGCCAGAAGTGGGAACCACAAAGAGGAGGCTAGGAAAGCTGCAACCATCAAGTACCTGCAGAGAGTAAGGCAAGTCCTGAAGAGTCAGCTGAATGGGAAGAACAAGATCCAGGCAATCAACACCTATGCCCTGCCAATTGTCAGATACCCTGCTGGGATAATAAGCTGTCTAAACGAGGAGATAGAAGCCCGTGACATCAAGACAAGAAAGATCCCTACCATGCATGGAGGGTTTCTCCCCAAATCCAGCACCCTGAGACTGTACGCTAAGCGGAAGGAAATGTCAGAACCACTTTCCTGGATGAAACAACAAAGATTCATGAGTAAATCAGGAAGATGGCCACAAATGATCATGTGCTTAGTGAATACTTCAGGCAGCAGAAACCTGTGAAAGAAAAGGAGAAAAAACAGGAACCAGACAGACAGACAGGCAGGCAGGCAGTTGATAGATAGATAGATAGATAGATAGATAGATAGATAGATAGATAGATAGATAGATAGATAGATAGATAGATAGATAGATAGATAGATAGATAGATAGATAGATAGATAGATAGATAGATAGATAGATAGATAGATAGATAGATAGATAGATAGATAGATAGATAGATAGATAGATAATATGTTCCAGAGAATAAATGAACACAGGTGTTTCACAATAAATCCATACTATAATTACCCAAACAATCATTGGCTTTGTGAAATAAACATTTGCCTCCAAAAGTATTCATCCTTTATAAACACCAGGTGTGCTGCGTTGTGGAAAACAATTTACTCAATTCATAATAATCCAAGTATGTTTTCAGTGCTTTACTTACTGGCGTCTTTATATTCAACCCATCTGTACCACTACTGAATTAGAAAACTCTAAAACCCTGGGTATGATGATGATTACACTGTGATCTTTACGCAATACAGATGGACATATCATGAATTAATATGGACAGTTTTGATCAAATTAATTTTTTAATAGCACGAAGGGGTGTTACCATGTTGATAACAAATTAAATCAAGTCCTTCTTTTTCTTCCCTTTATAGGTAATTTAAAGGGAGATCAAGATCAGCCAGAGTTAAAACTGTCACAAGCTGACCCAGCAGTAACAGTCAATAGAACTTATTGACCCCTATTACATAGTATCTGTTCTGTTTTGCCCCATTTTAATCAGTCAGCCTGAGGATCTGTCTCTCTCTAATATACCTGCACAAAAACAAATACACATGCCATACAAAGTTCACACAGGTGTACCCAACAGGGCACCTATATGCTCGTAAACCCACTTCCTGACATGCCAATCACAACACATACGCACACTTGTCTCTGAGATCAATTTCAATTCTCCAGTTAGGCAACAAATCTGCAGACAGCCTTTCATCTATTTAGCTTTAGCTCACTTTTTTTCTACACTGCCCACTTCTCACTATTGATCTCTATCTTTTCCTCTCTCTCTGTATTCCTCTTTTTGCTTTTGTTTTCCCACCATGACTCATTTCTTCCTCTTCATCACCTACTTGTAAATTCTTAGTTGAGGACTCTTTCCATTTCACATTTTTTTTCTACTTTTTTTTTCTACTCTCTAGTTCCCTGGATGATGCTTCCCCTCTCACCCATCTGTGTTTTCACTCTTTCTAATACCCACCCACACACAACCCCAACACATACACACATCTCATTAAATGAAGTTAATTTCCGATCCATGAAAAGCTATTGGGTCTCTTAGAGGTTGCACACATTGTCAGTTTGTATTGAACAGGGCACATTTGTATGCCTGTCTGACTGTCTCTTTGATCTGTCTAGTTGTCCTGCAACATGTCAGCTTGACTTCTATATGTACAGTGATGAGAGAGGTGGAGTTTATTTACCTAAGTGTGGTAATCCCTGACTTCTTTTCTCTTTTGGCATATTTTTTGGGTGATTAACTGTCACTGCTGTGATTTTTATGCCTTAGATCACCTGTTAGTCAGCAATGGTAGTTTACAGTGATGTCTTTTTACATGCATTTATGGAGATCGTGTTTAAATTTCCATGGTGGCTCATACTTAAGCGCTAACCTTCCTCTGCTTCTGCAGATGTCATAAATAAAATCTTCAAACAAGAATCTAATGTTTAGGAGAAGAGGCTGTCAGTGCCTCTGAGCAATAGGGATAGGCCTCCTTTAATGAACACAGACTTCATAAAGGAACTTCTTATAAAAAAAAATGACACAACATCTGAATGTGAAATGAAATGTTAACAGTAAAGACACATCAATTGTTTGAAGTAATTCTAAAAAATTAATAACATCTCTGCATGCCCACGCTTTGTTTTTGGAAGATAAGCAAATGCAGCCAAAATGTGTGTGTTTGTGTGCGTGTGCGCACAAGTGTGTGTGAATGACTGACAGAGTGAGACACGCAGCAAGAGAGAAATAGTAATTATGGAAATCTGCTGCTGACCCTTTGAAAGACTTGTTGTTAAGACACTAAAATACAAAAACAAAATTGTGGTTTGTTTATGATGACACTTTCAACTTAGATAACATCAATACAAAGGGTTGCTTGAGTAATTAGGAGTTTGTATATGCCCATGGTCTGCTAATGCTGCAATCCGAATGAGCCTAACATAGTTAAATGTCATTAAACAATTCAGTAGGAAGGGTTTTCAAAATACGCCTCCATTTGCATCATTAAATGCGCTTCACATTTAGTGGCATTTGGCTCTTCAAACTTCTACACAATGTACAAAGCATGGGATTACAGTTCCTGTTATATTGCTTAGCTTGTTTTGCTTGTTTTTCTGTATTCTTCTATCTCTGTCAACATGTCACACAGATCTAGTGACTGGTCGGCAACAGCCTGGCAACCACAGGATGTTAGGGAAAATGTGTATTCCCCAACTGGTTGTCGAGCAGTTATTGGAGGTTGTTGCAGTTGCAATGTGATGTCTTCCATGCACACTGTGCAAACTATGCAAACTATTCTACCTGTGTTTCATTTTATCCTCTGTGTGTATATATCCTATATAGCCTAAAGTATTGACTCAGGCATCCAAATCATTAAATGCATGTGTTCCAATCACTTCCGTGGCCACAGGTGTATAAAACCAGGCACCTAGGCATGCAGACCGCTTCTCCAAACATTTGTGAAAGAATGGGTGACTCTCAGGAGCTCAGTGAATTCCAACATGGTATCATGATAAGAGGCCACTTGTGCAACAAGTCCAGTCATGAAATTTCCTCACTACTAAATATTCTACAGCCAACTGTTAGTGGTATTATAATAAAGTGGAAGCAATTGGGAATGACAGCAACTCAGCCACTTAGTGATAGGCCATGTAAAATCACAGAACGAGGTCAGCGGATGGTGAGGCGCATGGTGCGCAGAGGTCACCAACTTTCTGCTGAGTCATTCACTACAGACCTCCAAAATCCATGTGGCCTTCAGATTAGTTCAAGAACAGTGTGCAGAGAGCTTCATGAAATGGGTTTCCATGGCTGAGCAGCTGCATCCAAGTCTTACATCACCAAGCGCAATGCAAAGCATCAGATGCAGTGGTGTAAAGCAAGCTGCCACTGGACTCTTGAGCAGTGGAGACATGTTCTCTGGAGTATCAATCACACTTCTCCATCTGGCAATCTGATGGATGAGTCTGGGTTTGGCGGTTGCCAGGAAAACGGTACTTGTCTGAATGCACTGTGCCAAGTGTAACGTTTGGTGGAAGGGGGGGATTATGGTGTGGGGCTGTTTTACAGGAGTTGGGCTCAGCCCCTTAATTCCAGTGAAAGGAACTCTTCATTTTTCAACATACCAAGACATTTTGGACTATTTCATGCTCCCAACTTTGTGGGAACAGTTTGGGTATGGCCCCTTCCTGTACCAAAATGACTGCACACCAGTGCACAAAGCAAGCAAATACTTTTGGCAATATAGTGTAGTCACATTTCTCCTTTTGTCCTTTTAAGTTCAACTGCTTATGCTCCGTATGTTCTGCTGTTTTTGCTTCAGCTTTTGAACTTTATGTTTTTGTCTGTTTTGTCCTTAACAATAGTTCACTCATGTAACGAGTCTTCTTTGACAGCCGTACACAATTTGTAATACTGGCAGTGGGGAAGCTATCAAGACTTTGTTCCATCCATATGTAAAAAGTGCCACATCTCTTTTCAGGAAACTGAAACTTCTGGAATATTTTGAATGCAATTTTCTGTTTTTCATGTATTCAGTGGCATTAATGAGGCACAAAAAGACTAAGGTATCATTCCTCACAAAAACACAATTATGGATATGGAATTATGTAATGTAGAGTGAAATTGCTTAAGTACAATTGCTGTTAATGACACCATACTATGCACCCACATTGTTAAGCAAAAATAGTAAGGCTGGGAGACACTGGAGTCAGGTGAAACAGAAATGTCAGAACAACAATCTGATGTTTATGTGAAGCCGACCAAATCAGAATAACCTAATGTGGAAATCAAGTCTCCAAATCACCACAAGCATGCTTCAAGATAAACGAATTTTTCATTGAATTAAGTAGTGTCACGCTGACACTTCCTGACAAAATATTAAGCCTAATTGTTTTACAGAGTGATGATTACCTTGTTGTTTCCTCCCACCCATAATAAAAACAGTTATTGTCAGCTAGATGTGGAGACCTGGGTTACAATGGAGCTGAAAAGTCTTTTAGCAGATTAAAAATTATAATCTAGCATGGTCTGATACACCATCATTGTGATCAATATGAGACTCAGATAACTAACCTCCTTTGGAGCCCACCACAATCTTGTTCCTATCTGATCATTTTCTGTTTATTAAAAAGCAATATGCAGTCTTATATGAAATTGATATGAAATGGAGAGGAAACCACTGGTGTAATGATGCACAAGGTGATGCAGAGTGGCTTTCAGAGGGAAGATAATTTGTATGCTTTCATAAAATTGAAAGGAACAGGGTTCTAAAGCCTTTGAGAAAGGGTTGCAATGGCATTTTGACCTCTTTGTAAGTGAGAACTGAGCTGGATGTGAAAAATGTTGAAGCAAGGTCATCAAGTGTGCGATGCTGGTGGGATTTTAGTGCTGGTATGCAGCAAGATGGAAGTGAGTGAAGTGACCAAGCTTAACGTTTGGCATTCCCTTGCAGATATGATCAAGCCTCCACAATCTCAAGTCGGAAATCTGTTCCGTAGTTTTCCAACTCTTCTTGAAATTATGTATGAATTGGTTTATAATGTAAACAAGAACAATCCCTAAATCCCTGACAGCATTTCAAAACATTACTTTTGTGTATCTTTTCTGGCTTATAATCAAACTCTTAGCGAGGGCCTGTAAGGTTCCCTGTTGGGTTGGGCTAATGGCCCGTGTGCATGAAATATGACAGCCTTCTAAATTAAAACATTTGTTCAAAGCAGGTCAGCCTCAGAGGAAGCCATATGCCAAAAAGTGACTTGTGCGTCTGTGTGGCCTAAAAACACTTTAAGTCTGATATCCATGAAAAAGACCATTAAACACAATAAACTCACAACAACTGAAATGCCTGTTTTGAGTGGCTGAAAACATAAACTTATTTTGTAGAAGGCTGTCAAAGATTTATGGCTATATAAATTACCTTACCTTTGCTACATTAGTTTTGTGGCTTTCCTCACACCACAGTCTAAATACACTATAAACAAGATTTCTAGTTCAAATTCACATGCGGAAGGAAAAGGAGAAGTTTAAGAACTTAATATGACAGTGCTAATAGATGTTGGCACTTTGTCCATTGAAAGTGAAAGAAATGAATCTATGATTTTTCTTCTTTTTTTTTTCTTTTTTAATACGAGAGCATTTGTACTTTTTTGCTCAAACTGTGGTCATGATAAAAGATTCATACTGTTAATAAATGTAGTTATGGTAAAAAGAAAATACACCCCTTTTCAGTTCTAAGGCTTTATGTATCAGGATATGATAAAAAGAAAAATAAATCATCGCATCCTTACCAGATCTTAAAATTAGGTGAACACAACCTTGGATGAATAACAAAACATGATGTACCGTGTCACTATTTATTTTAAAAATAAATAAATAAACTGAGCCAAAATGCAGAAGCACTGTGTGAAAAATTAACTATACCTCATAGAACAACCTTTCAGCAGCATTAATTTGAAGTAATCATTTTCTGTTTGTCTTGCATCACTGTGGAGGAATTTTGGCCCACTCTTCTCTATAACATTGGGGGCAGGTATGCAGGCATTTTAAGATCCTCTCAAAATATGGATTTGCTGGTGTGTTTGGGATCATTGTCCTGTTGTATGAACTGATTTTGGCCAAGTTCTAGCTCTCGCTAACAGATGGCCTCACATTTACCTCTAGAATACTTTGGTATACAGGTCATGGTCGACTGCAAGGTCCCCAGGTCCTGTAGCTGCAAATCATCACCCCTCCGCCTCTGTGCTTGACAGTTTGTGTTTGTGTTGATATCTTTGTTAGAATCTTGGCAAATCTGGTGCTGTGCTATATGGACATGGTCTGAACTTGGGGTGAATTTGCTGGAAGGTCCAGTCCTAAGATTGCCAACTGTCTTGAACATTCTCCCCTCGTGAATAATCTTTCTTACTGTAGAATGATGGATTTCAGGCTGTTTGGGACTGGCCTTTTTAACCTTTCTGAGATTGCTGGGCAGCTTCTCTAAGATCAATGCTTATATCATTTCTCCTTAGCATTGTGTTAACAGACACCCAAATGCTCTAGACCAGCAAACTGCCAAAACTTCTGCTTTTATAGAGGTGATCACACTTGCTGATGATCAGTTTATCAAATGCATCTGATTAGCAGCACCTGGCAACTACTTACCTTCCTATTACCTATGGAAACAGTAAGGCAGTACTTAGTTTTCCACACACTGCTTCAGCATTTGTGCTTAATTTTTATTAAATAAATAATAATACATTTTAATATGTCATGTTTTGTTATTTATCTGAGGTCATATTTACTTAATGTTAACATCTGGTAAGGATTGTTTTAAATACATAAAACCTTAAAATTGAAAGAGGCTGTATTTTCTCTTCATCACGACTAAATAGCATCAAATCAGAAACCAAAACATGATGCAAAACTCACTAAATTCTTATGAATTTTAAAAAAAAAAAACGTGGATTTGGGTTCATTATAAATTCACTGATTCAAATGCATGCAAGTGAAGACATAACTCTGAATTTACTGGCTCAAAAACTTTAATTTGCAGCTAAAAACTGTCACCAATATAAGAGAGTGTGCTGTGCACTTTAAAAGGTTAAGGGTGGGATGGGGATATTAGGTTGGTAAATGGGACTTCACTCATTACATACCTGTTTAATGTTGACGGTACCACATCTGTTAGACCTCAAGTACACATAGTATTGGTGAGAAGTACTGAATATAATTTTAAATACAAGAAAATTCCATAAACCACCTTCAATAGACTTTATATAGTATAACCTCAGTTTTCCGTATAGTTTAACAGTTGCTATGTACAAATACTAGCAGTGACTTCATGAAAGGAACATGAATTCTTTTTTTGAATTCCATTTTTGCTTGTGATGTTGATTGCTCTAATGTTTGACTCATATCGGGATTCACAGTGTAGAATTATTACTTTAAAGCTGATTTAATCTGGCTTGTCAAATTTTAATAAATGAACCTTTCATTTAAATTTGTGCCTCAGACTTTGTGATCATTACCCACAATTTTACACATCCAACAAAGTTTAGCTGGCAGTATTAATAAAAAGTAATGCGCCATATCTTTACAGGATCTCCAATACTATTTAATCCTCAGTGAAATCCACGATGAACCATTTTCATATCTCAAATGTCTGATTGGAGCTCTTTTAACCACACAACTCAGACTGTCTCACTCGCTCTCTTTATTCCACATTCTGTCTTTACTTTTTCTGCACACTTGTCGTTCATCCTCCCTTCTTTCTCCATATCCCCTAATCTCCCATGTGTACATAATATTTCAAAATAAATAAGTAAAATAACACATGTAATCTAAGATCATAAGAAGCCTCCATTTGAATGTTGACTGAGTCTTGATTGCATGCTGTAGCTCCATAACTTGGATGAAGCTCAAACAACAAAATCAAATGTCGTAAATTAAAATTTGCTGACACCTTAACTCACTCTCTCCCTTTCTCGCGCTCTTCATCACTGCCTCCATCTCTCCGTTGCACACACACAAAGCAGTCACAACATTTAAACAGTTTGTCTAATATTGCGTAGGTTTCCCTCATGCTGCCAAAACGATTCTGACCTTTCAGGGCATGGACATATGGGACCTCCTGTGGTGTCTGGCACCAGGAAGTTGACAGAAAGTCCTTTGGGTCCTGTTGGTTGCACAGTGGGGCCTCGATGGATTGTTCTAGGACATTGCATGGATGCTCAATCTGAATAGTATCTGTGGAGTTTGGAGGCTCTTTATTGGTGATTACTGCTATGTGGTCACACACATCACAATGAAACATCAATAAAAAAAACTTTTAAAATGCCAAGGGCCCAAGGTTTTGGAGCAAAATATTACTTTGTAACAATGGTCAATATTAGTCAGTTAACCTGCATTAATCTGCATCCCCATTGAGAGATGGTGTAAGATGTTGCGTTGCACATGTGTGTTACAATGGGGACTTTCCCATATCTCTATAAATTAACCTATGTAAAACAAAAAAAACAAACGCTCTGGAACGCCCTGTGGAATTTGTCAAGACTGATACGTCAAGACTGATCTGCAGTGTGCCGAATATGTAGGAAAAATGGCAACCTCCCAACTTGATTTTTATGGAAGAGGGTGAAGTCAAGGTCAAATATGGAACCAGGATGGGGCAGCGAGTGACTGCTGCCTGGGAACAGCCAAAAAACAAACAAGATCACCAGTTTCTTAGTTTCATATTCATGGTTAGAATTTTTGTATCACTGTCGAGAGGCAGGGAGACGCTTAGGGATCACTTTTCTGTTGTCCTTCTGTCTGTCTTACTTTCATATACATGAATATACTATCTGACAAGTCTTTGAGCAGACAACACATGTATTCTTTGGAACACTTTTGTTTATGAAAAGTATCTGTTTCATATACCAAATTAGGTTTATTAACAAAACAGCTACTCTTACTTATGAACTATCAAACAGCTAAACTCGGGACAACACTGTAGTTGTCTCGGTTGCTCTGGTGGCGCTCTGAGCTGGGCTCCTTTTTTTACTTTACACTTTCTTTCTTGGACTATACTAAAATAACTTTACCTGATCCACAGCTGAAAATATTTATCTTATACTGGGACTTGATGCAGCCCCTCAGTTCAGGAGTTCCGTCCTCCTGAAACAATTCATTTTAGCTTTCTCCTGCCTTCCTTTAAGCCAAAAAAATTTATTTTTTTTAAAATTCTAGATTCTGGATTCTCAGGAGTGCGCCTGAGATGACCGTATTAAGGCTCTGTTGACATCAAACAGAGCCAAGAGCAGAAAAACTGAATTTAAATTTAGCTGACTTCACATTCAAGGTCCTTATCTCATACAGCACTTACAGTTACAGCATGATTGTGATTTTTACACCTCTCAGTTGTACTTGCACTTGTGCCTCTGGGTGCTAGACCTCCTCGAGTGTGTCAAAATGGCAATCCTTCATCTTGATTGTCATTTTTGGAGAGATAAAGTTGCAGAGAGTGGTCCAGGTGGTGAGCAAAGATTATGTTTACGTGGCCAAGAAACTCCTGTTTTTTCAGTGTGTTCCGAGGAGACACAAAGCAGACGCTGATGTTTTCTCTTTTTGCAAGTTTGATGCGCATGGTGAAATCATGGGATGCACAGTGCAAAAGATCGGAACAATCTAAAAATAGCAGCTATAGTGGAAAATGTCTGGACACCCCGAGAAGATTATCTTGAATGTGAGACCAAATTTTAATCAAGTAAACTTTCATTCTTGGACCATACTAGAATATCATGTTTCACAACTGAAAATATTCAGTGTTTATCTTATACTGGGCCTTGATGCCCATTTTAGCTCCTATGTGCCTTTCTTTAAGCACATCTTAGTATCCACCTATTCTCTGAACTTTCTGATCACAACTCATGTATATATGACAAAAAATTAAGGAAAAGCATAATAGTTCTCTTTTTTATTTGTAATTACCTCCGCCAATTACAAAGTGTTCATGTCATTCTGTCTGTAAACACAATAGTTTGAAACGTTTTGAATGAACTCTTGATAAAACGTTGAAGGGTCATGTTAAGAATCCATTCAAATTTGCCTTACATCCACCAAGGTCTTCAAGGTCAACTTCATGATTTATTGGTCAAAAACTGAAAAGTCTTATAACTTAGAAACTATGATTTGTACAACTGTGGTGTGTATTGTCAACAAATAAAACATTTAAATAAAAAAATTGAAATAACATGTCACATTTGACCTCTGACCTCTCCTTCAAGGTCAATAGATTGATCTAAAGGTCAAAGTGATAATAAAGCTATACAGAGCTATTTAAAACTATGTTTACTGCCATTGTTTGTATTGATAACATGTAGGCATATAGGGAATGATATATGGGGGATTCTTGTCATGGTTCTGGGCAGTATGCTCAGCATTTTGTGTTTAGTTCTGTTTTCACTGGGTTTTGTTATTTTCTAGTTTTGTTTGGGTCTTCCTTATCCATCCGAGTTCTGGCCTTATCAGTTATGGTTTTCTAATTCCCTTTGTTCCTGTCTCCCCTGTGTCTGTGTTTCTGTTTTTTTCCCTATTCCTTGGTCCATGTTTAGTTTCCTCTGTGCCAGCCCCATGTTTAGTCTACGTGTACCTTGTTAGGTGTTTCCTGTTTTATTTTGACAGTGACTGTGTGTTGTGTGGAGTTTTGCTTCCTGTGTTTTATTAATATGATTTTGTCCACCTGTTCTCCCCAGCTGTTTCCTGTTTTCCCTCGTCATTCCCGGTGTATTTATTGTCTGTGTTTCCCTCTGTTCCTTGTCACGTCCTCCCTCATGAAGGTGTGACTTTGTTCCTGTTTTGCTGCCTCATCATCAACCTCAGTTATGTATATTTTTGGGATCATTTCTGTAAATAAATCATCACCTCCATTCAGTCCTGTTTTGGAGTTCTACATTTGGGTCCACCCTGCTCGCCACACCGCTAACACATGACAATTCTTAACTTCACATTATAATTTCATCCAGATATCAAGTCACATTTGACCTCTAGTCTCAAATTTACATTTGACATCTGCCTTTCTTTCAAGTTGACCCCAAAATGCATTCTACCTTTAAAGAAAGTGCTGTCAGAACAAAGAGATTGAATCCACATGAATAAAATAATTATAATCAAAATTATGTCAAGTATATTAAAATGGGTTTCAACAAGGCAAATACCAAAAGCCTGCACTTTGCACTTGTTTTTACTGCACAACAAACTCCTTAAAGCACATGTGAAATAACAAAGACAAAAAACGAATATATACAAAGAACAATATTATTCCCTTCAAAGTAAACACAACCCAGAGAGTGAGCTGCCTTGGTGGAGGTTTGAGGTTTAATATTTAATTGATTTTAAACTACTTGACTCCAGCTGTCCAGCACTGATTAACCAACAAGTGAACTGGTAATTCAAAAGGGAAAATTTGTTTGGGTTTTTTTGACAAAAAAAAAAAAAAATCAAAGATTGTCCTGTTTTTGATCATAGAAGCCTAAAAACAGTGAACAGTTTAGCATTTTGGACTGTAGGCTTTAAAATGTATTATTATTCACCTAACATCTTGGCAGTTATTGTGCAGTTAATTAACAGATTAATGAACTACAACACCACACCCATATCTGATTAGACTTCTAAAGAATTTAAGATATTCCTCCTTTATGTATATTCAACATGAAACACACAAAATCAGTCATTTTTCTCCTTTCATTTTGAATAAGCTTTCTCCATTTTACACCAGCTTCCCAGTCCATTAACTAGGATCTTCTTAGTGAGTTTCTTTCCATTTTGCACTATAAAAAGGACATACAAAATAGGGATGCGCCGATCCGATATTCAGTATCGGTATCGGGTCCGATACTGGCCTAAATTACTGGATCGGATATCGGAAAGAAATAAAAAATGCAATCCGATCCGACCCACATTACCTGCATTACAGTTTTCGGACGTCTTCTTCTTCTTGTGGGTCTGCGGTTGAACAAACCAGCTTAGAGCTGCATTACCGCCATCTACTGGAATGGAGTGGATCAGGAGTTAGAAAAAATCCTCAGATTCTATGAAGTTCTCCGGCGCTGCGACGGATTCCCTTTGACACTGAGTGGATCATCACTGACATGGTTTTCCACGCCTCCACCGCTCTCTGC
>JASGAU010410450.1:3966-19027 GCA_030220045.1 Australoheros facetus | reverse complement strand
AGTTTGATGCCATTCTGATAGCGGTGTTTTCTATCTTTGTCATGTACTTTCTTATGTGATGCAATATCTTGGTGTGTTGTCTGTCTTGAGCTGCAGGTGTAAGAGTCTGTTTTTATTTCTGCTCTAATGAAGACCTTGTAAGTTTTGAACTTGCTGGTGTTTAAATAAAGTCTTTAACTATAACTCCCCTTTGTGCACAGTTTTGAATGTTTTCTTTTCTGTGAGCAGCGTTTTTTATCTTTAAAAGTACCTTAAGGGCGCCTGCGTTCACTGCGAGCGTGAGACTGAGTGAGTACACTTGAAGAAAAGCTTCATTATAAATTGGAAAGCTGAATTCACATTTAATGGGGCACCAGATCACAGGATAGATTAGCTTCAAATACTCCAATATACCAGCTGTGAACTTGAAATACTGGCTGACGATGTGTACTTTATTACTAGAACATACTGCAACACAAAGATATTAGTTTAAGAGTTTTTTGTGGTTGATGGTCTTGTCTGACTTGTTATCTTGAATAAACGCGCTTTGTTCTCAGGCCTCTCTTGAATAACTGAGGCTTGACTTTCTCTTAATAATAAAAACCTCTCCTCGTTTATTCCTTACCCACGTAATAACAGAAGTTCCTCTTGAGACGGTCAAAAACGAACCAGCGTTTCTTCCAGGATTTGAATTTGCCGCCCATCTTCACCAGGTGGCCCTTGCACATTTTCTCTGAAAGGATGACGAAGGGGCAAGTATCTATGTTGTGGCCGCACGACTCCACGTGGGCACGCAGGTCAAACTCCTCCTTGCGGTTCGGCAGATAGCGCGTCATTGGACGGGCCTGCGAAGAAAACCCCTGATATTGCTTCAACGCTGCTTACCAAAGTTTTGTCAGATATGGAATTAATCAGAAGACTTCACGAGATTTCCTTTCAAAGCTGTGAGAACACAAGATTTGGCATCATGGCATCATGACGGTCCACCTGGCAAATCCACTACTTCTTTTGAAGCCAGAAGAATATCTGGCTGCTTAGCTGCCAGATATTCTTCTGCCATATACTACCATTGTCTGTTAGTACCATTTAAAGCTGGGAGAGTAGTGTACAGTGCTTTATTTTGTGCTAAAACAGCTGTTTCATGCATCTGAATATGATGCTGATGAGAATGTGTACTAACAGCAAAATTGCAGGACACCTCAAACTGAAGGGCTGAGTGACAATTGTTTGTAGTTTGGCTTCTATAAGCATTCACTGTAATATTAGTCATTTAATCTGTATAGGAGTCTTAATTGGAGACCCGAGATCAAAGTCTGGAACTGACAACAAGCTGATCTCAATGTATTTCTTATCAAGTCTACTATGATGGATGCTGGTAAACACAATCAGCCAGGATTAAAGCTTCAAGTATGTGTATATCATACTTCCATCACCACCACTAATAACTTTCTCTCTGTTCTTCCCTTCTCTCTGTTCACCCTCCCCTCCATTGTCTCCCCAGTCTCTCCCTTCCTTGACGATCTTTGATCTTCATATATACCCAGCCTCTCTTTAGTGTCTCGTCTCTCATCCTCTCCCCCAAGTCTCCTAACCCCTCCCTCCACTCTTCTCCTCTCCTCTCTCTTCTTCCCACCACCCGTCTCCACCTTCTGTTCCACTGACCTGGGAGAACTGCTTCTCTCTCATCTTCACCTCCTCCTCCACCAGCCTCTGCCTGTGGGCCGTCTCATCCTGAAGCCTCCTCTCGGCCTCCTCTCGCCTCCTCCGCTCCTCCTCTAACATCTGCCGCCGAGCCTGCACCTCCCTCTCCTGGGAGCGTCGGGGCAGGAGAAAGAGACACAGATGGAGAGAAGAGAAGAGAAAATAATGGGGGAAAGGGAGACGGAGAGAATATGTTAATGGTAGGCAAATATTGCAATACAAAGAAAATGACTGTCAGAAGATGCTCATGAGAATTCAAGTCCCAATCCAGGGTTTTGTAAAATATATCCCTTAAGTCTGTGTATGTAAAAGTAAGCTTTGCTGATGTAAAATGATCCTTTGCAGCTTTCAGAAACTTACATATGGGTCTACTTTGTTTCCACATGAGGAAATAATACAAAGGTAAACACAATAATTACAACTTCATTTCACCACATCTTAAGCTCACCGATCACTTTGAACGCTCGTATAGGCAAGTTTTTATCTGCTGAGCAGGAGGAACACAGGAGTTTTTGCACTAACTCAAAGTTAGGATGTGTTGACTCTCAGTGGAACAGGATTATTTGGTGATCAGAGTTATTTGTTTATTTTATAAAAAATTTGCAAGCCAATGATTTTTATAAAAACGGTAACAAACAATAGAATGTCTGATTTTTGTTTTGTTTTTTTGCAGTGAACATCACTTTGATTATTTTGAATCATATTATGATATTCAGAATATTGCTATGGTTTTAATAATATTGTACCAATAAACTGCAGCTGAAGAGGTGCACCCACTGATCGGTTCACCTTCTGGCTCCTCCAGTCTGCAGGTAGAAGTGTCTCCAGAGCCAAATTTCTCCTGATGTATCACAGGTGTGTGTGTGTGTGTGTGTGTGTGTGTGTGTGTGTGTGTGTGTGTGTGTGTGTGTGTGTGTGTGTGTGTCTCTCTCTGGTAAAAAGAATGTGGCTTGCAGTGTAAATGTAAATTTAAATCGCTATATAAATTTTTTTTTAACACGTCTCCCTGGCTATAAAGTCATATTTTAATAGTTATCACAAACATTAATATTACTTTGATATTGCAGATATAGTCAGTGCTTATACCTAAAAACAGCATAAATACACGTCACTTGTACAGAGACGAGGTGATTACTTCAGGTTCACCACCTGAAACAAGGGCTGTAACTGCTGACTGTGGCATCAATTTTTATCAGCTGCCAATTACTTTCTTTTCAATTAATCAATTTTCATGTTGTTTACACAGTAATTGAATATAATGAAATAAATCCTAGATGTAATTTCCAGCAGCCCAAGAAGACAAATTCAAACAGATTTTTTTTTTTAAATTTGAGTATAATCAAGGTTACTATAGCTGTAAATGCAACTAAACTAGAATTGGTGGGGAACAACATTTCAGCCAACTGAAATTAAACTAAAAACTAGCTATATGTGTAACAGAAAAATATTTTTAAAAGTAAAACAATGTAAAAATGCATAACTTTAATAACTGATATATTCAGTTTACTGTTTATCACATACGATACAGGAAACTAAACCTTCATATCTGATTTGAAGATTTTTTACTTTTAAAAAAATGACAAAAACAGCTGATTGTTTAAACTGATATCACCTAGGACTGACTGGTGTGACTGTTTGTTGCAGCTGTGTATAAGCTTTTGGAAGTGAGGAGATTCTGATGTCCAGCCTTGTCCAAAATTGAGCCTTTTTTTTTTTTTTAATGTCAGAGCTAAAAGTTCTCAAAACTCACTCTGTTCTCAATCAGTCGGGCTTTCTCCTGCTGCGCTTCCTTCAGCATCTTTTCCATCTCTTCTATCCTCTGGGCCTCTAACCCACAGGCGCTACAACACACAGAATGAAGGAGCATGTGATGACAAAAGAGTAAACAGACATGCCTGGAAACCAAACAGTGGAAACAGCAGGAGAGCGAGACGCAGTCATTAACATCACTAAACTTAACTTCACAGCATAACTGGAAACTAGATCTGGCTGGTGTAGCAACAGTCGGTGTACCTCAGAGGCACGTGAGCAGGCATGTAAGAAAACATGTTGTCACGGGAACAAAGCGGCAGTGACCCTTCTAAGAGACGGGGCAGACTTGAGTGTTCCCATGGAAACAGAGCCAGCCTCTCACCTTTCTGGGGTACAGGCGGAGTTGCCGGTGGAGACGCTGGTCTCCATGCTGTCTGAGCTCTCCAGACTCAGGGTGTCATACGCCTGGTTGCCACTGGGTGGCGGCTGGTGATGCAGGATGGAGTGATGGACTGTGGGAGATGCATCTGTGCAGGCAGAGAGGGTGCAGAGTCAGGTGTGACAGACTTACACCACCCTCTACTGATGGTGCCAAGTCATTGCTACTTTTAGATTAAAATCACATCCAGACCACAAGGACACAGTACACCACAGCCACAGCATAGACTGTAGTAAAAGGTGGACATAGCCACTGTGACATCACCTACTGGTTTGTGAAGATCCATTATGAAGCAATTTCAACATTATGGCATTCATCATTTTTGATTGTTTTTTTGTTTTAGACAGAAATTAAAATAACTGGATGAGCGGGTGTAATTCTAAGTCATCAGTCATCACATCACGGTGCATTCATATGCTTTATGGGTACATTTCACAAATACCAATACACAGATCTATTAGTAAGATACAAATAAAATCCTAGAATTTCACTCACCAAGAATGGGGCCCAAACTTTTTGGATGAGTTGCTATAAATCACACAGCAGTCTAATCAGATAATCACATGAAAAATGTCTCCAGCACCAAAAAGCACGGTCACAAGGTTCAGTGATGCAAATTAATGGTAAAGGAGAACAGAGCAGACAGCTACCGGCTACAGTTGCTTGTGCCGGCATTCATCAGTCTGTCAAAACAGCCAAGCCCCTAATAATAATAATAATAATGACTCTAATACAGTTTGAACAAAACAAAACAAAAAAAACCACCTTACGGTTGTCATATAGAGACCAAAAACATTTTTGGCGCCAGGCTGATGAGGTGTCGATTTCATCTCTGAAGATGACCATTTTAACATGTGAGCCAGTTGGAATTGACTTGTTTTTTGGAGCAGAGTGACCACTGGAAGAACTGCAGGTTTTGGCTCATCACATGAAGTGTTACTTCTCTAAATAGGCCTTATCTTGTGTACTGCTGGCACATTATTCTCAAAGGTTTTCACAGAGGGGATTTGCTCGATCTCTCTGTATAACTTCTGAATGGTACAAGAACAAATCCTTCAGTAAAAAACTTTTGATTGCAGACAGGGAAGCTGGTGTGTGATTACCCAAGACCTGTTTTTGAAGCCTTGACCTGAGCATTTTGACCAGTGCAACCTTAACATTTGTGCTGAAGTGCTGTATTTGGAAGTTAAGATTTTAAGTCATAGATATCGACATTAAGTTGCCCCAGTTCATTACTTACTTTTAGACAGTATTGTTTTGTAATAAAAGCTTAGAAAATGTGCTGTTTAAATACATAAATTGTCTCATTAAATGTGCACTAATTTACCTAAATGTACAATAGAACAAAGTGCGGTAAAAAAAAAAAAAAAATTAAAAATAAGCTAAATGTGTATTCTGAACTTTTTTTTTTTCCTGCAGGAAAATGTACATCTCTCAAAATTATCAAATGAATAAAAAAACCATGTGCATCAGTTTTGCCTTGAGAGCAAAAGGCTATACTCTTCATCTATGTTCCAGAATAAGTCACAGTCTGTTTATCTGTTTAAAGTAGCTGTGGGCATTCGAGCTGAGACCATGCATAGACTGAGGGACTCGATTACCTCTGCTTGGCAGAGCCAGTTGCCTTCTGGAGTCCATCTCCAATGGGTTTGACATCTCTCTCAGCGCTAAGTGTAATCCCTAAAAACACATAAAAAGCATCAGGAAGGGAACATTTTACTGATTACAGTTCAGCTGTGTGAAACTGACCTTTGTGGATGCATTTTTCTCCTGTGCAGCACCACTGCAGTGTGGCAGTGCAGTGGTGCTTCTGTTTGATGATCCCTGTCCAACTTCACCATCAGATTTGGATTTTGACAGCTGAGAGAGGAAAAACCACTTACTCAGTCAGTTCCCAAATGTACAAAGGTTTTTGTGTGTTTTATGACCTGCACTTGAAGAGCATTATGGTTTTTCATTGTGTGCTTTGTGTTGTGTTTTGTGTATTGTGTTTTATTTAGGTATGTCAACAGAATGTTTTGTTTTTTTCTTATCTTAATTTAACTTACATGTTGTTTGGAAGAACTGAGTTTTAACTTAACCTTTTTGCCCACTAGAGGGCTTCCTAGTCTTAAATATATGGGTGGTGGTGTGATTAATGAGATCTGTATCGCTTTAGTGCCCTTTGGCAAGACACTAAAAGATGCAAGGAATTTACCTGCCCATGTCTGCGTGTGGCAAAAGACTTTGCAGGCAGTGGTGGAGGGCATGGCTGAGGCTCTCCAGCTGCCATGATTTCCTGATACCAGCGCTCAAGATTAAGCGGCGGCAATGCATTCCTGCTCAGCTCAGGCTGGCTCTGCGGTGATGTAAAGCGTTCAGCCAAAGGAAAAAGGGAGCAGTAGAGCAACGGCATCAATAACAGAAGCATCAGGCAGGCAGGAAAGACCGTGGACTAGTCCTTGTGACAATATCGAGCTAGGACAGCAAAGATCATCATAGCAATTCAGTGGATGGCTGCAAACTGGGCACCATTAACAAGAATGAACAAACCTGTGCAGAGAGAAAGGAGGAAGGACCACGTGCAGTTGTGTGGCATGAGAAGGTGGATTCAGAGGAGGCAAGTTGGAATGACGGCATAGAGGAGGAGGAAGAGGAGGTATCAACTCGCTGCATCCCAAAGATCTGACTTAACTGACTAACTGTGATGTACTCCTTCACACAGAAACATGACATACACACAAAACAAAACAGGAAGAGAGCAGAAAGTAGAAAAGAAAGTCAAGAAAGACATCTGGAGATCATGTTAATATACTTTGTTGGGTTTTAGTACTATGACAAATCAGAGAAATGTATGACAGAGAGCAGAAAAGTGATCTACCTCAGTTGGCAGAGCAGGAGCCACAGTGAGGGAGAGGCAGTGGAGAGCAGCAGGAGAAGAAGAGTGAGGCTGCATGTAAGCATTTCCATACATCCTATAGACATCAGACATCCTGAGGTACTCCTGCATCAACAGCCACAGCACAAGAAGGCTGAAGTAGTAGTACTCACTAAATTCTAAAGATTCACAAAGCAAACCTGAGGAAGTCTCAACACACTCCACTACTCTTTGAAAGAAATATTAACGCCTTTACAGTTTAATCATCAAAGATCATCACGGAAACCTCAAACCATCAGATGTAGAGAAGGGCAGAAAGTTGGCCTACCAACAAACACACTGCAAGCTTGCTGCTGTTTGCC
This sequence comes from Australoheros facetus, assembly GCA_030220045.1. Lineage (NCBI taxonomy): Eukaryota > Metazoa > Chordata > Actinopteri > Cichliformes > Cichlidae > Australoheros > Australoheros facetus. The sequence goes on along the minus strand of JASGAU010410450.1, from coordinate 11,937 downwards.
AGCATATGCTACAACACACCGTCATGCCCATTTTTATTGCAGAAACACAAGTGTTAGGATTTGTTAGGTTCTCTTGAGATTTACCTCTTGTAGCCTGACAGGATAGAGTTCAGGGGAGGGGATGTGAGAGGATGAGGAGGAGAAGGAGGCAGAGGAAGGACAGGGACTATGAGGAGAACCATCCACATAAATAAGGTCGGGTTCGCTGATGTGAAGCAATTCCTGTTTAAAAAGTTGACCTAAGTAAAAAAAAATCCACTTTTGCAGTAATTTTCCTTCAGCTCAGAAGCCACTGGTGGTTGTGACATGATGCCTCGCATGTACCTGCTCACCTCTTTCATGCTGCTGTCACTGCACTTTGGAAAGTTTTGCCCTCCTGTCAAGGTGTTGTACTTCTTCTCCAGGACACACAGCTTGTCTTGCTCCTGAAAGTCAGAACCAACATGGACATTTGAGTGTTTCGCAAGAAGTCATAACTGCATGTTTTGCATCACTAAATATATGCAATGCACTTAAGAGCAGGTTCGTGAACAGTGACAATCTAACCTTTTGTAACAGATGCAAAGTCACTATCCTGTCCTTTGCCAACCTTTCACAGTCTTGGGATGCCTGTAACCCCAACTGCTTCACCTGAGTTTCTAGAGCAGCCATCTTCTCCTGCAAATCAAACATGACCAGTTTCTTGATATCATGATGGCGATCAGCTTGTACACACACATTATACATGTTTATCCCATTCATGTATCCCCACCTTCCTCTTGGCCACGCTACCGTGATACTCAGCTCGCTCTTGGAGCAGCTGTGAGCACTGAGCTTCCTTCTTCTCCTCTAGGCGGCTCTCTTCCTCCAGCTGGCAGAACTCCATCTCCTCAAACTGCTTGGTCCCAGACTCCAGAGCTTCAGCTTTCTGTGCACATACAGATTTACATATAGGTTATCAACCGTTTGAGATCCATGAAATTTAAGATGAGGCTAGTCGCATCCTATGTAGTATTTTTGTTAACAAAATGCCAATGAAAAGACCAAAAATAATATTGTATTCAAAGCTTCATACATGTATTACTCTGAGTGCTATATTTCTTTTTATTTGCGTTTGCTTATTTGCCAATGCACCATGTGGCAACAATTCATGGACTGCACATAGAAAGTGGAACGCCTTCTAGGTCTAAAAATTTTAACCACTGTGGAAGTACCTTAAACCTGCAATATTTCTAATGGCCAACAGGAGGCGACTTCTCTAGTTGCAAAAACAAGCAGACTATATACACTGCTCAAAACAAAGTAACACTTTGAAAACACATCACATCTCAATAGTGAAAAAAATCATGCTGGATATTTATAGTGATATGGACTGGATAATGTGTTAGGAATGAAAGGATGCCACATCGTTTGATGGAAATGTAAAATATCAGACTACAGAGGGCTGAATTCAAAGACACCCTGAAAATCAAAGTGAAAAAATGATGCGGCAGGCTTGCCCAGTTTGCAGGAATTTCACTGCAGCAACTCAAAATCGTACTCAGTAGTTTGTATGCACCACACATGCTTGGATTCATGTCTAACAACATCGGGGTATGCTCCTAATGAGACGACAGATTGTGTCCTGGGGGATCTCCTCCCAGATCTCTACCAGGGCATCACTGGGCAGCCTGAGGTGCAACCTGGTGGTATCAGATGGACTGAAACATAATGTCCTTGAGGTGTTCTATTGGATTTAGCTCAGGTGAGTGTGGGGACCAGTCAATGGTATCAGTTCCTGAAGGATGAAGGAACTGCCTGCATTCTCATGCCACATGAGGCCAGGCATTGTCAGCACCAGGAGTAACCCAGGACCCACTGCACCAGCGTAGGGTCTGAAAATGGGTCCAAAGATTTCTTCCTGATACCTGATGGCATTCAGGATGCCGTTGCCTAGCCTGTAGAGGTCTGTGCGTCCCTCCTTGGATATCCCTCCCCAGACCATCACTGACCCACCATCAAAACGGTCATGCTGAATAATGTTACAGGTAACAATGTTCTTCACTGCTTCTCCAGACCCTTTTACATCTGTCACGTGTACTCAGAGTGAACCTCCTCTCATCTGTGAAAAGCACAGGGGACCAGTGGTGGACCTGCCAATTCTGGTATTTTATGGCAAATGCCAATTGGGATCCACGGTGCTGGGGAGTGAGCACAGGGCCCACTAGAGGACGTCGGGCCCTCAAGCCACCCTCATGAAGTCTTTCTGATCGTTTGGTCAGAGACATTCACACCAGTGGCCTGCTGGAGGTCATTTTGTAGCTCTGGCAGTGCTCATCACGTTCCTCCTTGCTTAAAGGAGCAGATACCAGTCCTGCTGATGGATTAAGGACCTTCTACGGCCCTGTCCAGCTCTCCTAGAGTAACTGCCTGTCTCCTGGAATCTCCTCCTTCCTCTTGAGACTGTGCTGGGAGACACAGCAAATATTCTGACAATGGCACATATCGATGTGCCATCTTGGAGGAATTGGACTACCTGTGCAATCTCTGTAGGGTTCAGGTATCACCTCATGCTACCAGTAGTGACATTGACTCTAGCCAATGCAAAACTAGTGAGAAAAAAAAACAAAAAAACAAAACAGTAAAGATGAAGAGGGGAAAAAACGTCAGTGGCCTCCACCTGTAAAACCATTCCTGTTTTGGGGGTTATCGTATTGTTGCCCCCCTAGTGCACATGTTGTTAATTTTATTAACACCAAAGCAAAAAAAACTGATTAACAACCCCCTCTGCTACTTAACTGACCAGATCAATATCCCAGAAATTTAATTAACTTGATGTTATACTCTGATTAAAAAGTGCTTTAATTTTTTTGAGCAGTGTATAGCAGGTCTATGGGAAACCACCTTTCTGCTCACATGATCCATGCCCTCCGTAAACATTTTCAAGTCATATTCAATACACCGCAGCCCCAATTAGATTCAGAAATAACAATAAGCTTTAGGTGTGCCTACCTTGCGACACCCAAGTCGCTCAAGTGTGGGCATGCAGCATCCTTTGGTTTCACAGCGAGCTACCCTTTCACGCCTGCTTTCAAAAATCTAAGATGGCATCGGCCAAAATCCTTATGCCGAGGCTTCAGAAACAGGAATTCACAAAACAGTTCTGGCCGTTTAATGTTATGTAAACTACGCGCATTTCTAACATACAGTTTAAGCAATAAACCTAGCTGCCACATATCAATCCACAGCTGAAAATAGTCCCCAGCGGATGATGGTGATACAAATACTGTATGTGTCTCTCACCTTTGGAACTGTTAAACTACATTCTTGAAAAACCTAATTGTACTTTAAATCCTCCTGAAACGTTGTACCAGACATATTTTTGCACATACACATTATTACAGCGGTTTGCTAAGTGTGGCTAAAGGTAGTAATGCTAGCACCAGCAGCGTCCCTGCACTAAATGTTTCATACTAATCTGTCTAACAGAAGGGGATCGCTCCTTAGGCTGCCTGGGTTTAGTGAAGGATGGCTGCATAACATCTCAGATCCAGCTGTTGTACATAATGTACATAATATATGAATGAACAATTGAACCAGATTTCAGTAAGTGTAGCAAAGTTTAAATGTCTGACTAATCATGCACAACTCTAATTTCTTTTGAGTGGTGGGAAGATACGGTCATATTTATATATGGATACAATGTTGCTTTTTTTTTTCTTTTTCTTTTTTTGGTCTTTTCATAGAATTCATTGACAAAAGTGACATAGGCAAAACAATATCACTTCAAGTCTGTGACAGATTTAAAACTGAACTTGAACAAATTTAAATCATTTTCTACTAGAAGGCAAGCAACTTTTTTTTTAAAGCAAAGCTGTTAATAATATTAATAATGATTACTAATTGAGAATGACATTGTCAAGCATCCAGAATGAGGGAATGGCAGCACATAAGCAGCAGACTAAAACTGCTGCTGGAGCGAATGGGTTGCCTGCTGTGGATTAACGCACACAGATAGCGTTAACATTATAAATCTCGTTTATGTAACGAAACACAAAAGCAGAAAATGAGGAAATGCACAGACTGCAGATTTATGAGTAGTTCTGAGTGCTTCGAGACAGAGTCAGTGTTGTTTCTGTGCAGTACTGCAGTATTCTGTATATTATAACTCACTGTTGCCAGCCTGTGGGCTGCGTGAGAACACTGACCCTGCTGAGCTGCTCCTGTAACTGTTCCCTTAGAGACAAGGGGCACTTATCAAACTGCCTCTTCAGCTCATTGTACTCATTCCTCTGCTTTTCCAGGGCCTTCCGCTCAGCCGACACATTAGCCCTCCCCTAAAAACACACAGAAACACACGTGCACACAATTGTGCCCGCATTCAGACACACATATCACACCAGAAAGAAAAATAAAATCACGGGTAACTCATATTCATGCAGTTGAGCTTTAAGGCTGACTGGCAACCAAGGCAGTTAAAGAAGTTCAAGGGGAAGCACAGATGTTAGGTCAAGTAGAGGTGTTAGGGATTGCAATGTTTAACACAGTTGTTAAAATGGAAGCGATTAAAATGTGGGTTTTTTTGTAGTTTTATCACACTCAGCAAGACTTCAGGTTGTTCTTTTACTCTTTTTTAAACAGACGTGTTGCACATTTGAGAAAAAGGACGGGTTGTGTCTTGTGTTTTCGACATAAGCAGTGCAAGTCAGTTGAGAAGATTGTCTATACGTATGTATTGTGTATCCAGAATATTTGCACATTCAGGAATGAGTAAGCTTCATGGCTTCAGATGCAGATGTTTAAGAACATGTCATTCACTTGTAGTTTGTACATGTAAAACTAGCGCCTACTGGCCAACAAGCAGGATATTTGCCCACCTTGTCCTTCTCCTTCTGGGTGGCCTTGTCCGTCTGGCTGAGTTTGAGCTGTAACTGGGAGATAATTTCATTTTCAGCCTCCACCTGCTCCTGCTCTGCCCGCCTCTCCGCTTGCAGCAGGGCTTGCTCCATCTCCACCTGTAGACAAATATGGAGTCAGAGTCTGCGAGCCAGCAACTGCTGTCAAGTTAAATAAATACTTGAAAGAGCTTCTACTCCTCTCGCTGCATTGGTGATATAAGATGAAAGATGAAATATTTCATCATAACTGACAGTGTGTGTCTGTTGACCTCATGTTTGGTCTCTTGTAGCTGCTGCTCCAGCTCGCTAACTCTGTGCTTCAAGTCATCAACCCTGGCCAAGATCCTGTTCCTCTCCTCCTCCAGGTACATCTGCTCCTGTCCAGCTAACAGCTCTTCACACTGAGTGCAGATTTATATATTAATAAAAACAACACATCATTTAACACTGGCATAAATACATGAATGTGTATTTTACCTCTTGATGTGTGCTCTCTGTGCTGCTAGACTCCTCTCTCTGGATTTCCTCGTCATTTTCTCTCACCCTCTGGTTTCGACCGTCTCCCGGCAGAGCCATCCCACCTCCCGAGTCCGAGCAAAGTCCTCTAGCAGCACCCAGCAGGCCACTCCTCACCAGCTCCACAGAACCATCCTCATGGTTATACTCTGCACACAAGTTCAGGATGGTCTCCAATCTCTGTCGCTCCTATAGAAGAGATGCAAAATATAAGCATGCCATCTGATATTAGAGACCACCACACTGTAGATTCAAGTGTCCTTGAGTGACATTGTCCCATTTAGGCAGCTGCCCCTCTGCCGCTGGCACAGGACAACTGTAACCTGATAGCAGCGGGGCTGAGTCTGATGCCGTCTGTCTCTCAGGAGGGGGGCTTCACAGTAAAACCTGCCTGAGCTGCTTGAGTTGTTTATGAAAACACAATCTGCAGTAACTGAAAACCAACAAAAATGCAAGATACTGGAAAGCTGTGTTTGCTGGATGCATGTATTTCTTTAGATGTTGCACTTTTTTTTAGAAACATAGTTTTCATCTATTGCATCATGTCACTTGGTCCCGACCTTTTGGCCCAGTGTCTGTCATTACAGCAGACAATAGCATGTTTGCTTTAATACCAAAATAGCATAGACTATGTAATCATCATTCCAGTGAGGAGTCGAGCAAAACGAGGAACAATTGTGTCTGATGCGCTTCTTCCTGCACTCTCATTTTGTTACACAACCACCACTTATGTCGTTGCAATATTTGAGGGAAAGAAGCAGTACTATCAAACCTACGTGATTCATAATTATTAGTAGATTAGGAAAAAGCCATAAGTATATGGATATAAAGTGAATCTGTACCATAAAATGGTTCAGTAGATTGCAACAGTAGATATTTAAAGCTATATGTTGTTACATTTACAATGTGAGTTATCGCAGTAAAATAGGTTTTAAGTTGAATATTTAACATTAATTCTTTCTTTGTTTCACCCTGTGTGTACATCAGAAGACGCCATCAATAAATTTGTTTAAATGACACAATGCAAATTATTTTAATACCTCCCAAATATTGTCTCATGGAGCATAGTTATTGTGATGAATTATGGATCTATGACTGTATGAGTGGTATCAACCTTCTTTTATTTACTCTTATTGGGTAATAAAGCAAATAAGTGAATTTCATATCTTATAAAAGAAACTTTCTCACATAACTTCAGCTCACTCAAAAATACTCTGTGACCTCTTCACAGTGGAAGTGGTTCTAAAATTAACCTCTCTATTGCATCCCTTCCTTTCTGACAATGCCTTTTGCTTTTCCTGAGAGCCTGCAGGTAGTTTTTTTTTTTTTAAGTACAAGCAATATCATGAGTATAGGTGGGTTCTGCATCTGTGCCAACTGTGCCAAGAGTGTGGTGAGCCAAAAATAGGATTGTATTTTACTGAGAGGAAATCCTCTCTTTGTCTGTCTCAGCAGGTGTGCAATTTATGTTTTTGAGGGCTTAATCCAAGACTGTGATACTAAAAAAACAAGAGCTTATTTGACTTGAAAATGGCTCCCTGCATACCAGTAGTTTTATTTGTTTGTACCGTTTCACTAATGAATCAAGTCTGTGTGGGGAAATAGAGACCCACTCAGGCATGGATACAGGGAGAAGCTTCACAGAGAAAGTTTCCAGGCAGGTTTGAACCCAGAACCTCCTGCTGTGAAGCGCCATTGTTAACCACCACATAACCACTCAGACCAATGCTAAAATAAATGTGTGTAAAAGGAAAATAAACTGCCTACTAGAACCCGCTACAGCTCATTAGTTACCTTCTCACTCTTTATAAGCCAAGTTTTACATTTAAGGTACTTTTGACCAGCCTTTCTGCCAAATTAAGCCAAAAATCTTTTCAGCCTCTGATCAAAGCCTGGCTTACTTTTCATCCAACTCTGCTCTTTATGCCAATGAGCTAATAAACTAAACGTCTCCTTTTCTGGCTTACAGTTTCATAGTTAAGAACTGAGACTGTTTCGCAAAACATCACCTTTAATAGGAGCCCTGCTTGTTGTAATTCAATTGACCGCTACATGTTTATTACTTGAATTTATAATAATAAGTAAATATTATATTAGCATAGTGGTTGGTTGAGTCAGTATCCATGAGTACTATATGTGTGCCAATACTCAATTGCACACATCATCATAAAGAGTATCATCAACACAGCAGATTGAAGAGATCACTGTAAACCTATAGCCAATTTCATAAAGTTATACCTCTGTGTATGAAGGCGTTTGACAGAACAGCAAATGATACTGCTTTTAGCACTTGCAAAACTAAAGGCAGGTAGTGGAATAAAATTCAAATATAGATTAAAAGCAAAAACACTTAGCAATACATCCTTGGGCCAAGAAATATCTGTTCTCTAACTGCTTGGGTAGTGGATGACATTGTCTACGCAATCAGGTGACTCAACACAAGGCTAGAGTAGCTCAGTAACTATTTTATTTGTTACCAGAAACCCTTTGGGTCCTTAAATAGTCTGTGGACATGAAGGCCAAGCAGCGACCAGCCGCCACTGTGGTCGCTTCAGCTGTCACTAAGCCGGCAGGATGAGGTGGGGCTGAAGTATGGGGG
>JASGAU010410449.1:0-11886 GCA_030220045.1 Australoheros facetus | reverse complement strand
TCAGGCACTGGTCTTGGTCTTGTCTCGGTCTCGCCCTCCCTCGGTCTCGGTCTCAACTGGTCTCGGACCCTAAAAGTCTTGGTCTTGTCTCGGTCTCGAGACACTCTGGTCTTGGTCTTGTCTCGGTCTCGGGTTAGGTGGTCTTGACTACAACACTAACACACACACACACACACACGGGTGATGGGTCCACGCTGTTTAATATTTTTGTTCCTTATTTAATATTTTTATTCGTTAGTTTCATCGCGGCTGTAATTTAAGTGTAGTTTTTTCAATAAAGATTTTTCTTGAAAGGGGGAAAAAAGTTTGGGACAATCACGTGACTGCGTTGCCATGACAGCGCCTATTGTTGATGCGGACCGGAGGCACGCTGAGGTAACTGTTAAAGGTAACTATTAAAACGGCTTCAGTCCCGGGTTCAGCTTCCCGCTGTTATAATCAAGGTTTTCGGACTCAGTGACTCTGCGCAGTGCTTCACGATGGTGAGTAAAGTTTTATTTTAAGCGGCAGTTTCTTCACAATGATGCTATGGGTCGCAGTTAGCATGCTAGCTTAGCTTTAGCCTGAGAGCGGCAGTACCTTTGTCCAGGTGAGCTGAAAGTCACGCGCGTTTTACTTTTTCTCCTCAGCCTAAAAGCAAGAAGAAGAGCGGGAATGTGAAGTCTTCTACGTTGGTGGACGGTCTGTCCACGGAGGACATGTCCAAGGATCAGGTCAGAGCTGCTACCGGTGGTCTCCCACTGTATTCATGGGGTCCATCAGTCAGGGGGGGTTCATCAGAGGTACATTGGAGGCCCGGCGCTTTACTCCAGTACGTTAAAGACAACCACTCAACTGATTTTGATCTTTAGGATATAAAATAAGTCAAAGGAGCCGGTCTCCACTTTATTAGGTACACCTGTGATCCGGCACAGGTTAAAGGAACACCTTTAGTCCTTTGCACAGTGCTGTACTTGAGAGGAGGAGATTATTAGGAACCCCGCTGACCTCAGCGTGAGAAAATCAATTTCCCTGAAACACAAAATACTTCATGAAGTCTGGGCTCTGTATTTACTGCAAACTGCAGTTTTGACCGTCTTGTTAGTGACCTGATTGTGTTTGATCTCCAGCTGGAAATGCACATCATCCGCCTCCGGGAGGAGCTGGACCGAGAGCGAGAGGAGAGGAGCTACTTCCAGCTGGAAAGGGACAAGATCCAGACCTTGTGGGAGATCTCAAAGAGGAACCTGGAGGAGCTGAAGACCGATATCAGGAACAAGAGCCGGGAGAAAGAAGAGGCTGAGGAGCGTCACCGAGTGGAGATCACTGTAAGCTCAGCATGCAATCCTGGAGCTCCTAATCCTAACCGTTCATTTTAATCTAATCCTGATTTTATGTCTATCTGATGCTGATCTTTAAACTCTTTGAACCTGTTTGATGATGAACCTGCAGGTGAAAATGAGCCCGTAGGCTAACTCTGGAGATAAATTACGTGCTCGTGTTAATTGTGAAGTATCCTTTTTAAATAAATATAAACATAATCCTGATATTTCTAATTTATTTTAACCCAGTTCTGACTTTATTGTAATTCTGACTTCACTTTAACCTGATCTGGATTTAAGTTTAACCCTAATCTTAATCTGATGCTAACTTTAATTAACCCCTCCCACAACTTTATATTTAAACCTAATTCTGAGCTTACTTTAACCCAACATATGTTAACTCAATCCATCCATCCATCCATTCGCTTCTGCTTATCCTGTTCAGGGTCGCGGGGGGGGGCTGGAGCCTATCCCAGCTGTCATAGGGCGAGAGGCAGGGTACACCCTGAACAGGTCGCCAGCCTGTCACAGGGCTAACACACTCACATTCATGCTCTCACTCACACCTAGAGTAGCCAATTAACCTAACCCCAGTAAGTGCATGTTTTTGGGATGTGGGAGGAAACCGGAGTACCCGGAGGAAACCCACGCAAGCACGGGGAGAACATGCAAACTCCACACAGGGCCAAGGTGGAATCGAACCCAGGCCTTCCAGATGGTATTCTAACTGTGAGGCAGCAGTGCTAACCACTGCGCCACCGTCCTGCCCTTAACTCAATCCTGACTTTAAATTAATTTTAAGCTTACTTTAACCCAACCCTAACCACCTGTCCCTGGTCATTGTCCAGGTGTATAAGCAGAAGCTGAGGCACGTCCTGTCTGAGCAGCACAACGCCATCACTGAGGTGAAGCTAGACGCCGTCGCTGCATCCTCGCTGGTCAAGAGGAAGCACATGCAATCGGAGCTTTCGCTCCACAGGAACCTTCAGGGTCTGCAGGAGGAGCTCACGGAGAAGAAATTCTTCATCGAGAGCCGCGTCAAGGCGCTCCAGCTGGTGAGATACACCCTGCAAATGAACACTTTATTTTTAGACCTGAACACCTTTGGTGATGCTACTTCCTTCTCTACAGAAACATCAGGTGGAGCTGATGGAGCTCACAAATGACTACGAACGCAGGATCAGAGGTAAGAACACCGATGAGCTCAGTGCTGATCAGGTGACTTCATCCTCAACGTTCAGATGAAATTGTTTCAGCTTTGGGACGTTGCTGCACTCATCCATGACACTTTTTTCCACCTGACCAATCAAACTCACGAAGGGGCGGGACTTAGAGCATACGCACTGTAAATGATGATGGCGAGAAGCTTTGAAAAAGGTTTTGCAACAATCAGAAAAGGAGGTCCACCAAAAAAAATCTACAGCAGACTCTGAAGCCATCGTCCCCTCCTTCATTTCATCCTCTCCTTGTCCTCCTTTACTCCCTTCATCCTTCCTTTTCTTCCATTCCTTTAATGCATTCTTTCATCCTTCTTTGTATTTCCTTCCTTTCCTTATTCCCCCTTTTTTCTCTTTCCTAAAGTTCATGTTCCTTTATAACCTCTGCTCCTGCTTCCTTCCCTGCATAGACATTGAGGTGAAGTATCATAAGAAGATGCAGCTGATGATCAAAAAGGAGGAGGAGAAGCGGCGGGTGGAGGTCGCAGAGATAGATGACAGGATGAAGAGTCATGAGATGACCCTGATCGAAGAGCACGACCGAGCTCTGCGGAGAGCCGAGGAACATTTCTGTTCTACTGAGGAGAAACTGCTGGCAGACCGGAGGATGCTCAAGGTGAGACACGTTAGCCCGGCCAGAGTCAAGGTGAGACGCCACATGTGAGAGTTTGAGGCTGTAAAACAGGAGGAGCGTGGTGGGTGGAGAAGAACAAAGATTAAAGTTCCCTATGGTGGTGTTTCATTTGCACTCAAACATGTTCTGTTTTACACACAACATAATTCATATTTAGAGAATTTTTTTAAATTGTATATTTTGCTTCTGAGGAGCCGCTTGCTTCCTGTAGTTTTTAAAGTGCTCTTAAGCAGCAGTTCTCCAGCTTTCTGATGGTCTTTAAAGTTCTAATTTGGACATTTGCTGCTTTTTCACTCATCTTCAGTCTGTGAGGCTGATCATTTTCAGAGGTTTTTTTTGGTTTTTAAGCCTCTGACCTCTGACCTGTGAGTCATTCCAGCATGAAAAGGCTCCAAACTCAGGGATGAACCAGTGCTGTGTCAACACATAACAGACCACTGAGCAAAGAACAGTTTAATCTGGGTCTTCAGGTTCTTTGTTACCAGCAGCCTGAAAACTCAGCATGAATTCAAGGATCTTTATTGTCATCACATTTACATGCAGTGGAACACAATTCCATCCTCAGGTCCCAGTGTTACTCATGTAATAGTTGCAAAGTTTCCAGATATATTAAAGAAGAATAAATATAAGAGTAACAAATAAAAAAAAATACAAATCTAAAATAAACAACTTTAAAAAGTGGAATGATAGTAACAGGTGGTGCCACAGCAGTGAGTTGTGCAAACAAGGACAGCAGTAACAGTAGTATGAGTGTAGGTAAAGATTGATTGAGGGAGGCCAGTGCAGCTACACACCCCACCAGAGCACACCATGGTGTGCAGCGTGCCCTGAAAAAAAACACTTGAGGAAACTGGACACGTGGAGGACAGAAGAAGAAGTGTGAGGCCTAAAAATCTATCTGCAGCAGAAGAAAGTGCCGTTCTCAAGAAACAGGAACAAATCCAGCAAAGAGCTGACACAGGACCTGAGAGATGCATCTGGACCTGAAGCCTCATCACAGATGGTCTCAGTGGAAGGGCGGCTGTCAGGAAGCCATTCTTATGGAAGGGAAACAGGGAGGAAAGGCTGAGGTCTCCCACGACAGGTCTGATGGGAGTTGAAAGCCATCTGTGAAACACAGTGGAGGCTCTGTCATGGAACAAAAGGCAGAAACATCCAAAGAAGAGCTTTAAATATTCTTCAAGACTCCCACACTTCCACCCTCGGGCCCGACGTGCAGACGTGTGAAATCCAGGACGTGTGGACTAAAGACTCCCAAACAGCTGACAGGAGTCCCTCACCTTTCTGCTGTTTGCTGCACACACAGCTGATGGAGCATACCAAATTACATAAATCGTCCCTTTAGAATTATAACGTTCTGACATTTTTGACGAAACTGACTTACTGTCATATTCTTATTCGTTGACCACTAATCAACAATATGTAAGAGATTTTTCAATTATACACAACTTTGTTGTCGGCACAGAGACAGCAAAGACAGAAATTCAGTTTCTTTACTGTGAACATGACAAACTTTGCAACTTGAAACTAATGCTGCTTTTTGTTTGGGGCTCAATGCCTGATAAAGCCCCCCCAACACCTCCCATCTTTATGCTTTGTTGTGTTTCTTGTGTTTGGCAGGAGGAGCTCACCAAGTTGGAGAAGCGGCAGTGTCGAGTGTCCAGAGAGCATTCAGCTGCTCAGAAGGAGAACAAACGTCTGACAGAGGCCCTGACGGAGGCCCAGCAGAAGCTGTCCGAGCTGCAGCGAGAGCTGGAGGAGCACAACCGCAACAAGCCCAAGATGGTGGTGGGTTTTCATTTTAAATTCATCAGTTCAGCTTTCACGTGTTTCAGACCAACACAAAGTTTCTCCTTGAGTCAGTCGCACAAAACCAGCCAGTTTTTGGATCATTTCACAGCCAATGTTAGGACTTCTTCCTACGATCTCACGCTTCTCTGAGCCCTCTCCTTTTTTACTCCAAAAGCTCCATCTGCCCTCAGTCGGCATCACTAAGCTGCTCCTCTGCTTCTGATTGAATCTGGAGAATCCCGCTGAGGGGTTTTCTCCATGCAGAGTTGAAGTATTTTGTTAATTTTACACAGTTTCACATAAATGCTTCATTTGTGGCCCTCTAGGAGAAAACCACACCGGGCCACGCCCCACACAGCCTGGGTGGTGTTCTGTGACGTTTGAAGGTTTGATCCCAGCAGTCTGACACGAGGCCGGGGAGGCTCGCCCTTTGTTTGGGTTTCATTAGAATCAGGATAGGATCAGTTTCCTATTCAATAACAAAACATCACTTCTAGTTTTGGCTGATTTGATATAGAGTGACTTATGACATCATCTGGATGTACGGTAAAATCAATTCTGACTAATTAGTTTACATCTTTAACTAAAGTCATGTGACTACAGTGTAAAGATGATCCATCCTGCTCTTTTCCATCTGTTTATTATTCCTGCACTGATAGAATCATACAAAGCTGCCCTCAGTTCAATCATCCTCTCATATCCTGTCTGAATCAAGCTGCTTTAGCTCCGCCCACTTTCAGCCAACATTTAATATGGACATCCAGCATCGGTACATTATCATTTGACATGAACCTTCAGGACTGAAACTAGTTTAAATCACCAAACAGATTATTTAAAAACATGAAAGCTGATAATAAAAACTGACACGACTAATCAGCAGTGATTGGAATCATAAAAATAACCACTTTGGGTAGACGGATGATGATTATTGATGATGAATGATAGATGATGACGGTGATGATGTTGATGACAGGAGAAACGAGCTCAGATGAAGGTCACAGAGAAGGAGCTTAGAGATCTGACGCTGGAGCACGACCTGCTGCTGCAGGCTTTCGAGAAGGTAACCCGCCCACATCAGCTTCCTTCCTCCATTCATTCATTCATTCATTCACCTGCCGTGAGCTGATGTGTGTGAACGTGTCGGCGTTGGGCAGGTGCAGCAGGAGCGTGACGAGCTGCTGAAGAAGCAGACAGAGGCCATCTTGGACATGCAGCAGAGGAGCGGGCTGAAGGCGCTCGTGCTTGAGAGGAAGCTGGCGGTGCTCACAGAAACCCTGGAGAAGAAGGAGGCTCAGCTGTGCGCCGCGCTCTCAGCCTCCAGTGCCGACCCGACGGCGGGAGGCAGCGCAGCCAACAAGCTGGAGGTGAAGACCCTGCACGCTTTTTGGAATGTCAGGAGTACCAAATGAAATTCAGCGATTTGGGCGGGTGAACGAATACTTCTGGCAGTATAATGTATTTGGGTTTGAGCGCTGGCATCATGTTCAATTCTTTTAGGAGATCATGCAGCAGAAGCAGGTGACCATCGAGGCCTTACAGGAGGACCTGGCTCTACAGTGTAAGGTGAGTGTCCCCAGCTGTAATTGGAGGTGCACGGGTTCACCTGTCTGCAGCTCAGGTGGTGACTGGCGTGAGCTTTTCTCTGCAGGAGTACAACAAGCTGCTGCAATACTGCAGGGAGAGGCTGCAGGCTCAGGGCGTCCCTCTGTACGACTTCCCGTTCAGATCCGCACAACAGATCCTGGAAGGACTGACCGCCGCCCCACAGGTGTCATCCTGCTGACACTTAGACTGGGTCAGTCATTTAGTTCACCTGGTACACACATTCAGCAGCATATGAAAACACGATTCTCAGGCTGATGAATAATAATCAAACCATTATTTCCTCACAGCGGACGTACAGACCGGAGCCGAGCTGAGTTTCCAGCTGTCGATTCTTCCATGAATTTAGATTCTTTCCTTTTTTAGTTAAAACTGTTGGAAATCTCCAGCAGCTGTTTCATTTTCCTGCTGTTAAACGCTGTGCAGACACTCAGGCTCTAACCCGCTGCACTAAGACTACAAACATGTTATCAGTGATGTATGTTCCTGATCTTCGGCCAGCACGGACTTCACTTTGGATTTTCAAACCTGTAAACACTGGAAGAGTTAATCATCTACAGAGAAAACATCTGGAACAGCAGCTGCTCACATTCAGCTTCCTGCTCAAACAGCTGCTGAGGAGCAGGAGGCCTGGTGGAGGTGCACCATCTGATCCCTCCCCATGGATCAGGATTGAGGCGGCCGCACCGTGAACTGCAGCTTTCCAGTCAAAAGAAAATGAAACTTCATATTTTTTTATTGAATATTTTTCATGAGGATGTCTGGAACCTTCAGCTCTGATGTTTTAGCCTTACAACCCTTTATAGACACTGCTGTGATAAAGTGATGCTCAAAAAAAAATTAAACCTTATTTTGGGGTCAAAGTCTTTATTTTTTTCAGTCAATATTAAAGTTATGGATCTTTTCCCTTTAAAAAAAAAACAAAAACAAAAAAAGAGACTTTAAAATAATTGCTGGGATTCACTCCAGCATGTCGGCCATGATTAGGCTTTGACATGAGCCACATGCTGAAATCAGTCTGAACTTTTCCTTTACAGGGATCACGGTACATACACGGAGCTCGTTATCAGAAGCTGCAGCACTGAAACAGGAAGGAAAATAGGTCCCCACATGTCAGCCTTTAGTTTAAATACAGTAGGACGTAGAAAGCTCAGTTTTCTGAAAGCTGTCATTATGTCCCCACCATCATCCTCAGTTCCACATTTGAAGCCTGAATGTTTTAGCTGCCACCATTTTGGTTTTTTGAAGCCACATGTGACTGTATTTGCATGCCCTAAATTCAAGCTTCATGCACGGGAGCAACATCCCAATAAAATCCCAGAATTTCACTCAGAAAACTGGAGCTCAGCCTGCTTGGACGGTCTGTTAGTCCAATGAAGCGCACAGCAGCCATATTATTGGACAGATAAACACGGTCCAGCTCACGAACTCCAGTTAGCTGAGATGAAGCCTAGCAGACACAGCTAGCAGCTACAGCCGCCTGTGTCGCCATCCACTTGTCAGTCAAATATGCCACGCCCCCAATAATGCAAACTTTGTTTAAACAGGTGAGTTATAAACAGCTGTTATGAAGGGGGAAATTATCTACAGAGACCAAAGCAGTTTCTGTATCAGCTGTAAACGTGTTTATTTCTGCTGGAAAGTTTTAACATGGGAGTCTATGTGGTCTGACTCACTGTGGCGCCTCTGCTGGACTGCAGAGGAACTGCAGGTTTTTCATTTTCCAGCCTCAGAGGTTGATGTGTGGTTGAAGGACTGGAGTTTAAAAACAGCTTCATAAAAAGTCAAACTTTTTCCTGGTGATTGTTTTTGAGCAGTTTTTATATCTCAGAGTCCAAATTACAGTTAGAAGCCAAAAAATAATTGCCCATAACGAGTGCAGCTGCTGGGTTAGGAGACCTGCTGTGATTGTAGCAGCTTGGTTTGCTGTTAATGCCATCTTTGTGTCTAACTGGTGTCTGTGAACATCCCCCTGAACCCGACCACTAAGACGGAGGTTTCTGGGTGATGCAGTCATTGACCTGCTTGCTTCTTTTTGCAGAAGTTGTTCTGAGCGCAGCGCTCATCGTGCACATAAACAGAGTCTAAAGCCAGCAAAGGAAACATCACTGATAAACTGAGAAGGAGCAGCTCTTCTGAAACGAGTGAATGTTTAATGAAGTGACTCTAAAAATGCCCTGATCCACTGAGCCCGAGCACAGTGACAGTCATGAACATCACAGCTGCAGGTGAACACCTTAAATACAGATGCTTATTGCGTGAACGGATCGTGAAGAGTCCCATTTTCCTCTGAACAAACTTCCTGTTTAACATTCATGCTGAGTGACACCTGATTGGTCGATTCTGACCACAGCAGGGAGCCGGAGAGGAAAAACTGACCTGCACGTTTTCCCTGCTCTGCCCGGCTGAGGTGACTCTCCCGCTCTGCAGCGCCGGAGAAAAAGGCACCGAGCAGTTCTTTTAATGTTTTGGTTTTTTGGAGGTTTCCGGCGGCGCGGCGCAGTCAGCCGGTGCCGTGGCTGCTGTACTCAAAGACGCCTTTTTTGAAGAATGGCAAGAACTCGCAGACATCTCGTTTGGACAGATGGAAAAGGCCGTCTTCGTCCGCTCGGAGGGGAGAGCTGGAGGACGACAGCATCACCCGGAACAAGTCCCTCAGATAACGCTGTAGAAAACCAAAGAAGAAGAAAGTCACCTGTGTTAATGAGCCAAAACATTAAGGACACTCACAGATGTTCATGTTAAAGATCTTTGTCCACACAGCTGGATACAGTACAGGTGTTTTAGCCTTATTTAAAAGCTTCAGTCATTTCCTTTTTTGTGTTTGTAGAACGTGCTGTTTAAATAAAGTTAATGCTGTCATCATGAACCACATCTGCTGCTGAGGTCACGGAGGAGCTCCAGAGCCGTGTCAGTCATGATGTTTTGGATCTGTTTGTGCGTGTAAATAAAATCATTAAGCGTTACCTCCAGGTGAGTCCGGCGCTCGGCGACCATTCGCTCGTCCCTGTTTCTAAACAGCTTCTTTGGTGGGAAGTCGAGAGCGGTCAGCTGAAACAAACACAGAGCTCAGTGACGTTTGACTCAGCAGACCCGCTCAAAGATTACTGGATCCTGACTGATGTGATCGAAGCGTTATAAGCAAGATGTGATTAAATATCATTAGTAATTTGGGTGAACTGGATCCATTGATAACATTTCTAAACTTTCAAATCATATAATTTAACCAGCCACAGCAACTGATCATACCACAGTTCACTGTGACTGACATACAGGCTGCTATACCATAAGGATCCTGTGGGGAGTGCTGTGGAGCTGAAGGTATTTTGACTCAGAGGAAACGGCTACAGCTCCTGATCCAAACCAGGATCAGGATAAAGGGAAGCAATTCTTAACTGGATG
This sequence comes from Australoheros facetus, assembly GCA_030220045.1. Classification (NCBI taxonomy): domain Eukaryota; kingdom Metazoa; phylum Chordata; class Actinopteri; order Cichliformes; family Cichlidae; genus Australoheros; species Australoheros facetus. The sequence goes on along the minus strand of JASGAU010410449.1, from coordinate 1,939 downwards.
TTCACATCAATCAGGTCAAAGTTTCCAGGAATGAGCTCAGAGTGAGCCAACACAGTTCTCTCTACTCGGGGATCTGGATGATGTCACTATGACTGGATTTCTGTACACAGAAGCCCCGCTCACCCACTGTTCCAATCTTTTACTTGTGAGGGGCAGCCAATCAGAGGAAAGCTGGCTTAAAGTGGGAGGAGCTAGAGAATGGACTGAGGAGCTGCATCGAGGCCCAGAATGAGATAAACAATTATTTTGTCAGTCACGCAAAACTGGAGTCCAAGAATAAAAGCACAGAGCTGAAAATGAGCAGAGGAGGTCCACCTTAAACTTTATCGACCACACAAAAAAACTTCCACTTAGAGCTTCAACACACCTGAGTCAAATATAGAAGTCAGGACTCTGGAGAACTTGACTGCATACTGAGGAGGGAATTCAGCCATTTGATTCAGGTGTGTTGGATCAGGGACACATCTAAAACCTGCAGGACACTGGGCCACGAGGCCTGGATTTGAGAACCACTGACTTAGATTGAGATTTGTTTGAAAGCAGGAGCCACAGCCCAAAATGTGAACTCTCCTGCATAAATAATAACTTTCTGGGTGTCTTTATCCATCTTTCTGACTCCGAATATTAAAAACAGAAACACATTTATGCTACTTTGACCTTAAAAATGGTAAAAGTTGACATCTCACCTCTGAATATTTTAACTTCAGGTTCCTGTGCATTTCCCGGAAACGGCTGTAGCGTCTGAACACCGTCCACGTGTCATCCATCACCGTGATCTTATGGAAGAGAACCACACAAGCATAAACACCAAGGCAAGAGACACCACACCAAATCTTAGCCAGCTGGTCTATTCAGCCAGAGCTTCACTGGCATCCAGGAACTGTATCCACCAGCTGCAGCTGATTTGCTCTGCTTTAAAGCAGTTGAGCAGAACCATGAGAAAAGTTACTTTGCTTATTGGTCACAAGTGTTTGAGATGGGAGAGCTTATATACTCAATGGTCACTGCAGAAATAAAACTCGTTAACGTTAGAGGGTCAGCTAGGCAACTGGAGCCTGGGATGGTCACAAGTGGTCAGCGTCAAAGAGTCGTCATACGCGGCTTCGGTGATGCTGGCGACAACGCTGTGTGAACTGCGATTGATCGGCGATTTCTTGTCAAAACTTCATAGAAAATTAAGTTAAATCAGTTTTTTTGTTTGCACGCTAATCTAGAAATGTTCAAGTTTCAGGGAAGAAAAAAAGTAAGAGAGGAAATGTCTGGACTTTGGTTTTCGCCTGCTGCATCACGTTCTTCATGAATGGACTGGTTTTCTGCTCCACACGAGCGCTCAAAGCGCTTAACTGAGCCACCATATGATGCAGTCAGCAATTACTACATGATGGCATGAATGCATCACATGCCTTTGCTATTCCATGCTGTTAGTTTGAAGATGTGAAACTCCCCCTGACCATCGCCTGGATCCACCTTGTGAGTTCTAACATACCGAATCACCAGAACACACCATTTCTGGGTTCTGAAAGTTGTTTAACGAAGTCTTGATAATAAACATGTTGTAACCAACATGCTTCAAAGACAGGGTTGGGGTTACACACAATCACAGGTGATGAAACCAACCTCAGGGTTAAAACCACCAAAACATGAACTCAAACAGTTCAGACATTTGACCCAATCACAGGAAGTACGTCCGGCTACACTGGACATCTGTACCTAATAAAATGCCCCACAAGATTACAAGCTTAAAATCTGAATTTTACCATGTTTCATGTATCCAGATAGAAACTGTGACTCACCTTCACCTCAAACTCAAAGTGCTCGTCCTTCCCCTGCCCGCGGAGAAGGTAACGAGGAATGCTAATTTTAACGGGCTCTTGGACACCGTCACAGCTCATCCCAGGAGGACGAGACACCAAATGCTGGAGAGGAAGTCATCCGGGGG